>VZRX01013434.1:119620-140984 GCA_013398075.1 Notiomystis cincta | reverse complement strand
GGGCTGTGGGTGGATCTCTGCACTCCCTGTGGATCCCAATGGGCTGTGGGTGGATCTCTGCACTCCCTGTGGATCCCCACGGGCTGTGGGTGGATCTCTGCACTCCCTGTGGATCCATGGGCTGTGGGTGGATCTCTGCACTCCCTGTGGATCCATGGGCTGGGGGTGGATCTCTGCACTCCCTGTGGATCCCCGTGGGCTGCAGGGGCACAGCTGCTTCACCATGGGCTGCACCAGGGCCTGCAGAGGAATCTCTGCTCTGGCGCCTGGAGCGCCTCCTGCCCCTCCTTCTCCACTGACCTTGGTGTCTCCATGTTGTTTTCCCTCACATGTTCTCACCTCCTCCTCTAACCAGAAGCAAAACCCTGTTTTTCCTTCTTAAATCTGCCATCACAGAGGCAGTACCACCCTCTCTCATTGGCCCAGTCCTGGCCAGCAGCATGTCCATCTCCAGAGCCATCAGCCATTGGCTCTGCTGGACATGCTGGAAGCTTCCAGCAGCTTCCCACAGGAGCCATCTCTGTGGGCCTCTGTGCTACCAAAAAGCGGGCCAGGGCAAACCAACACACTGATAAAAACACACAGCCATCTGTGTTTGCTAAGTAATCTTATATATAAAAGTAACCATTCTTGAGAAAATCTTCCTGTAAAAGACTCTCTGTACTGCTGCTTTTTCACTTTAAAGGTAATCAGGTACATAAGAAATCTTAGACTGTTTCTAGGCTTCGTTATAACACTAACTCTGCTTGTAATAGACCTTGTAATGATTTACTCATTCACTCACTCATTCATTCAGTCATTCATTCATTCATTCATTCAACCATTCATCTACTGAGACGACAGTAGTCATGTGGCTTGGAGCACACTTTTTCTAGCAGCAGCGTATAATCTAGCTCATTAAAGAAGGTTATTCAGCTTTCTTGGGCATCTTTTGGGAAGTCTTTGAATTTCTACATTATTTTGAGATTTATATCTGCAATCACTGATATTAGGAGGCATTCAGCATTCTGAAAGAGGTTAAACTTTGGTCTAGACTTCTAGACTATTATTTTATATGTCCTCCCAAAGGCCAATTGCAAATTTTACATGGTTGACCTAGAAAATATTGATCTTTCATGAATACATAAGAAGGTTTTTTACATTTGATAGGCCAAGGTATAGATGTATCCTGCACTGATGTTTACCTTTGTCTGCCAATACAAGTGTCATATTTTCAGTTTTGATACTATTTTTGACAGTGTCTAGCTATGTCTGGTTAGCACCATGTAGAGACTTGACATGAGTGAATCTCAGAAAAAATGCATCAGTATAATTTTATGGCCAGCAGAGCTTTTTGCTGCTACAGCTACATGGCCTCCAATTTGAGATCAATCTTGTGTGGCACTACCTGGAGTATCTTCTCCTATTGCAGCATAGTGCAATGCAAATATAACCCTCCCACTTCTGATAGATCTTTACTTAGGCTCAGCACAAACACTTTACCTAAACCACCTTAACAATAACAAAATTATTAAAAATGTCTTTTTCAGAAAGTAGACATTAGGATACAACTACATGCCAGAATGTAGCTCACTCATGCAATCCCTTGGCGAGTGTGAATAGTGCTCTTTATTTCATTAAGCAATCACCATAATTTCATAAGGTCTTTGCCCCAGTCATTTGCTGACAAATAGAAACATGAGGCATTTGAGGGAACAGAGAGTGGTCATTGTAATCAAAATCTTCAGAGAATTCTGCTCTTAGATTTCAAGGCTCTGTTGAATGGAGATTTTATAATTACACAATACAGATTAGATTAAGCTTGTCAGTTTATTGGATAGAAAAAGGTATATTCTTGCAAATATGATCACACTTTACGTAGGACTCTGCTCAGAGGCATGTCCTTTCAGTAAGGAGGTTTGAACCATTTTTAAAGATAAGCAGACATTTTTGCATTTTTCTCTACTGTCTTGGATTTGAAATAGCTGAAAAATATTAGCTGAAAAAAAAATAATCTGAAGAGAAAACTTTTCCTAGTAATTTTTGGAAAACTATTGAAGATAAGCCCATGAAAGCTGAAGGTATAAACCCTTGGGAAATCTTATTAATTCAAACAACTACATCATGGAATTGTGTCTATTTGATCATGCAGAGGTAGAATTCTTGTTTTGTTTAAATGCTATCATAAGAGGTTTAACTATGCTATTCAAAAATATTCAAGTTATATGTAGGATTGTGAAGAAATCTTCTCTGTTGCTGTTGCTGATACGTTTTGTGTAATAACACTTTTTGTTCCATTCAGTTTTGAAGGAACAAGCTATTTTATATGGCAGTTTCTTGGTTGTTTCCTCTCTCCCTACTGAGCGTTTGTTTGCTGCTATTGCAGGATTGCAACAAAACTGAGTTGCAACATCTGGAATTTGACCTTTAACACACAGCTGCCCATTTACTTTGAGACATGCTTTTAGTACATATGGAGAGGAGAGAAGGGCAGAGGTGCTTGTTTGGCTTTTTTTCCTTTTAAATTTTGCTGTGGTGACTGCATTTGATCTTTATAGTAGGGACTCACAGGCCTTTGCTGGCCAGAGGCCAAAGTTCTTGGTGTAGAACAGAGGGCAGCTGCCAGGCTGCTCATGGAAAGGAAATGACATGATCACGCTGCCACCTGTTTCCAAAGGGCTACACCAGCAGCCAGGTTGCTCGTTTACTAGGTCACCTTGTTGTGGCAGGGCCAAATCATGCTGGGTGCTGAGTTCATTGACTTTCCAGCACCCTGGGTGCCTTGGGCAGAGACTGCCTCAGGCTGGCCAAACAATTGACACTGTCTGTAGGAAGTGTGATGCAATCTGTTAAGAACAGTAGTTTGGAAATGTCAGAAGCAGTTTTTTACTACTTTTATGTGTAGATGTCAGCAATAAAAAAGGGAAACAGGTCAACGATGCCAAGGAGAGTGTCAAGAAGTTGTCCTGAACCACAAACCGATTTCAACAAGCTGCATCCAGTTTTTTCTCATACAACAACAGTTTTTAAGACTGAGATTTATTGTATGAGTTCAAAACAACTCTGTATCATGAATACACTGAATTTAAGCTGCCAGCACAGGTAATGGGCAGTCTCTAAGGCATGGTAGATGTGTCTGAATGCTGTGCTAGGAATGCAGTAGGTACATTAGTCTTGATTTGCCTGACCTCCTTTCCATGAGGCTGGGAACAAGCTCTGGCTTCTGTGCCCATCTCCTGTGAAAGCTGTATCAGAAAACCAGCTGATGAAGAAGGAATGGGCCCTGATTTGTGGTTTTAACATTAAATCTATCCTGATAACAAAAGCAGAATTAATTGAGTGGCTTTGAGAAATTTGGCATTCTGGAGTTATGCTTGCTCAGAAGCAGATGTGTTTTGAGATCGCTAGGGCAGAGTAAAAGAAATGTATGAAAAGGAAAAGATGGGCTGTGCAGTGGCTCTTCTACTTTGTAATTTGGATCACTCATTGGATCATAAGGTGGAAAACTCTTGAGGTCTTGAGGTAAATCTGCTCTTGGTCTCCTTTTACACTGGGAACAGGAGGGATATCCCAAAGTGTTGCACTGACACTGCAGCAACATGCAGTGCTGGTGAAATGCAGCTGGTGGAGCAGAAGAGCTTCCCCTGCAGTAACAGCTGCACTTCACACCTTCTCTAGCCCGATGTGAGGCTCAGCCATCCAGATTCTTCTTGCAACGACAGTAGCTGGTCTTGTTTGCAATATACTCTTATGGACACTTTTGCTGGTACTATTTGGTCAGAGCTTGTAGCTCTGCAAAAGTAGGAGAGCTCCTCAAAACTCTCAGAAAGCAAGCCATTCCACCTTGAGGATTCCCCTCAAGGGAAGTATTTTACACTAAAGCAGAGCAAAGCAACATTGCTTGCATGTTGCTGGCTTCCCCCTCCACAACATACACACTGACAGAATTTTTGACTCAGCAACCATGCTGACAAAGATCCATTATCTGTGCAGCTCTAGAGTTTAGACTGAGACCCACAAAGGACTCAGGGTACATCCATGCATGCACTGCAAGCAGACACAAGCAACCTCTGTCTGCACTCTAAGCTCACAAAAAGCCCACATGACCACAGTTTAGAGAGTCACTGAACCTCAGCTAACATGCTCTGCTGAGATGAACAAACATGTATTTTAACTGCAGGGCAAAATATTTTAAAATTTGTTTACTGCTGTCACATTTCTTGGTATCCAAACAAATGTTTATCAGTACCATTTTGTGCAGCAACCAGGGGCCCCTGGCTCCTGCTGTGCTAGGCTGAAAACAAAAATATGAGAAAGACATGGTGCCTACACCTCACAGTTTATCTTCTAGCTAAAGAAGAGATAGACAACAGGTAAAAGAGACAAAATAAACTCTTGTATTACACCAAGGTCACCTTTGGTTTGAGTGAAATGCTATCTGCCTATCCCATCATCCTCCTGCATTTTCTTTGGGATGATGCAAAAGAAGTCCTTTCATGGTTTAAAATTATATATAAAACATTGATGTGTCTAGGGAAAGGCAATTAAGGAAGACACTCCCTTTTTGGCCTTGGTAATTAAAACTTACTCATATTCATTTTAACATAACTTTAGTGGAACTGGAAGGTAAAATTTAATGTGTACATGCACTGCTGCAACAGCAGAGTAGACTGCAGAAAATGCATCATCAAACTTCTGAAGCAGAGCCAGCCTTTTCCCTTTACACCTTAGTCTCTTGTTATACACTGCATTACCTATTGACTGGATTTGTGGGGGATTATGGAAGGCTGCTATCCTCTGGGTTAAAAGAGTGACTGTTTGTGGGAGAAGATTCCTGAAGCCTCTCATAGAAGGCATTACTGCTCAGTAAGAGTATTTTTGTCAAATTGATGGGTATTCTTATGCATAAAAACTAAATTCTCTTTGTAAATAAAGTGAATAGTGGTTTTCAATGTATAGATCTCAACAAACAGAAAGGGATGGACAATTCAAAATTCCCAGTGCTTGATACTTTCTTGAAATGGGCTTGTCAATGAGATCCTTGAAAAAGCCCCAGGCAACCAAATCACAAGTTAATTTTAAAAATCTCTGCCTAATTGAATGTACATTTTATTACATCATTTAAAATAAAGGTGGCATTAAATGATCATATGTTCCAAAATTGCTTGAATATTACAGGGATAAGCTCCTGCATGCTTATCACCAGTAGTTGCTTCTCCAGTGCCCTCAATCCCAAGCAGACATCTGTTTTATTGGTCTCTTTACTGAGCTCATGGTTTCGTGGCACAACTGCTCCTCTTGTCTTCCAGGAAGGTTGATACTTGTTGTTTAGTGACACTGTCACTGGGGGAAGTATTCCTGAGTATTCCAACTCTTTGATAGAGGTTGAGGGAAATTCTTGCTGATCTGAGACAGTCTTCAACTCTGTACCTATTTACAAATCTTGTTCATTATCCCTTGATAAAGAGTATTACATTTCTTTTAGCTGCTTCAGGTTTATGCTGTGTGGGTTTTCAGGAACAGAAAATAAAGGTGGTTTGAAACAAAAGGGTTGTTTTGCTTTCCTTTCATGGAGGTGGCCAGTGAAGAAGCTTATTCTTCTTAATTTTTATACTTTTATTTACTTTGAAATGGAAACTTCACAGTAAGAGTCATCATGCACTGGAATATCTTGTCTGGAGAGACTGCCTCATCCTTGGGATTTCTTTTAAAAAGAACATAATTGGGCATAACTCTGAGAAACCTCTTTAAAGCTTTGAAATTAACTTTACTTTGGACAGGACTGGGAGTAGATGGTCTCCAGAGGTCTTTCTCAAAAAAATGTATTGAGTGATCCTCTGATACTACCATTTGGGCCATGAACTTTTCGCAGCCCTTCAGATATATATATATATATATATGCATTACTGTGGATATAGAGCACAGATCTAAAACTAAAACAAAATCTGACCTTTGCCAGTAAATCTACATGGCACAGAGCATCAATTCATAGACATACTGAATCCAGTCTCAAAGCATTCTGATCTGATCTGAACACTCAAGGCTCCTTTAAAAGGCTACTGTACAGGTTATTTAAGGCATGATGCTCTAGAACCTCTCTAGACCCCCAGAAACCAGGGAGAAGCCATTGCAGTAAATACAGCCCAGGTTATTTTTCCTCTGCACCTCTTGTCCAGTGTTGCTAGTGCTGACCTCTCTGTTCAGCCTTCCTTCTGTTCAGGCAGTGTAAGATTTGACTAGCATGACTCTGCTCTCAGACGAAGGAAAATCTCCACTTTGAGAGATGGAACTCTCAGAGTAGTTGAGGAGCTTGAGGATAATCACCTGATATCAGTATTAACTGGGGATACCTGCTAACCCAGTTATGAATGGCAATCAGAAAGATGGTTTTCTTTTTTAGCTTACTATGAAAGGCATGGCATTTAATCAATACATTTTGAGCTAATAGTACTTAGTGTCATAGTATGAGTAATGCAAGATGTCATAAAGCTACTGGCCAAAGCATGGAGTGGATTTTGGAGAAATAAAAGCTTGGTCGTGACAGTTCTTTGCAGTCTCTATAAAAGGAAGCATCACCCTAGAGTTTCCCATCTCTTCTCATGTGGGTACACCCTGGATGAGGATGCTGAACTGGTCACCCAGCAATACTCAGTTGTACTCTGCTGAAGGCAACAGGAACCGAAGGCACTCAGCACTTCATTTTTAGACACCTCATAGTGTTGGGCCTTGTATTACATCATGTATTACATTACTTCACTGTCAGGAAGAACATAATTCCATCTGCTTTCAAAGACTATATATCCATAACTAGTAAACAGAGATACACAAAGGATTTGAATAGGGTGCATAATATTCTCACAACCAAGAAAAGATTTCATAATACAGATTTGTAAGGAATCCTATCTACTTGAAACATGTATTTACTGCTGGTATTTGATTATTACTGCTGGTATTTGAATATTATTTTACACATAATTTACAAGGAGCTTTTGTTTACTGGATTTTTATAGGAATTAAGTAAAGTTAACAGGATGCAACATGCTGGTTTTAGCTAGAGTCACAGACATAAGGGTTCTAGCAGTTGACCAACACAAGAAACAGAATTCATTCCACCTAAATTTTGCCATCCAGATGTCAGGCATATCCTCCATGTTAACCACTGAGGCTTCCTCCACAGTCTGTGAGAAGAAGGAATCTGAACTAGGCACAATATTTGTCTGCAGGTACCCTATTCTCTCCCCTGACCACACAGAAAGACTTGACTATCTGAGACCAATATCTAATGATTAATTCAGTGGAAAATCACTTAAGTTTGTATATGCATTATTTGAATGTGCTCAGATGAAAAAAGATACAAAATAAGTTAAAGATGATTTGGACATGTAAAGGAATTAATTTTTCAGTTTATTAAATATTGAACTCTTTACATTAATCTGAGTTGAATGTCTACACTTTTGTTAATACACAGTGGAAAATAGCACTGCAGTTTCCCGAGTTATTGCTATTTTAGGAGACAGCAAGAGCTGAGTGTCCTCAATAACTCTCAAGATAAGTCCTTTAAAGTAGTTATTTAAGACATAAGGTTCATGAGGTTTCTATGGAGATGACTCTTTTTGTGTAGGTGTAACAAAATAAGCATTTGCATCAAAGAAGTGTTCTGGAAAATGGTTGTTACAAATTCTGTGTTTTCAATCCACAACTTGTCATGCCATATAATACATTATCCCTGATCTAAATATTGAAATAAAAAGGAGTAGCAGGATTCCACCACCTATGCAAATGAGATCATACAGAATAAATCCAGTCTTATGAAATCCTGCCTTACTACAGAAATGCCTTCACTCTACTTATATCCTAGATGACAATCTCTACCTTGATCTGAGGTCCTTCCTGCTTTCCACAGTTTCCCTTCCCAGGTACCACACAGACCTTGAACTTGTTAAAAACTGTGCTGCTTGGTGAGACTGGTGCTCCTTCTCTGTGATGATTTTGGTAAATTCCCTAAGCCCTGCCTGTTGTGGAAAACCTAGTATTGCTGGGACCTTGTATGTGAGCCAGATGTCCAGTGGTGCTTGACACCTTGTGCCTGCACGATGGGGTGAGAGCGTGGGCGTCCCTCAGCATCCCCACAACTTGTGGCATCCCAGACTTCCAGGAGGCATTTCCCTGATGTAGCTCCCAATTACAAAAATGCAGGGAGGCCTGTTTGGGCAGATACCCCACCTTGCTGATGAGATGTCACAGAGCTGAGGCAGAGTGGCAAGTGGGACACCCTAACAGGGCTGCAGTGCCTGGGGGACACTGCAGTGGGGCCACATGCTCTCCAGCACCAGGCAAGGTTGAGGGTGGAGCTCAGAGAGATGCCTTTGTCTCCATTAGCAGCGAGATCAGATGGTTCTCTCTCCCTCACAGAGATCCCCTGTGCTTTTTCTGACTACTTCTTTGTCTCTTTTTCCTTGCTTCTCAAAGATCCTCTGCTCCTTTTCCCAGTTTGGAGCTCACATCTCTGCTAAAGTCTAACTTGAAAATTTCCTCTGCTTCTGAGTGCCTGCAAAAGTCTTTGGGATGGTGTAACATGGATGAGGGCACACTTGGGATTGAGGCATCTACTGGTTAAGCTCTCAGAGTCCATTCAGAAACTTAAATATTTGAACAACTATCTTCATGAAGGGCAAGGGGTAACACCCCTCTGTTTTTCAGAAAAGAAAATGTTTTCAGTCCTCACTGTTTTCTAAGCCCTATTAACTTCCTAGTGAAGTTAGATAGCCTGCAGACTAAAGTTCAAGAATGTGTATTTGTTGAATCCATGAATATATGAACATACCCTAAGGTATTGATTTGCTGTCATCCGATACTGAAAACCAGAAAATCATTTTACTTTAAAAAAACCATGTTTTTAACAACTTGCTATACCTTTAGACCTCCTCCCTGAGTTAAAAATTAACCGCTGTAGTTAACAAATCTTTATCAGCTAGCAGTCGGTTCACTTTGCTGATTCTCCAAATATTCAAATGGAACGACATCTGATCCACAGCAATTTCAGCTCATGTGATTACAGGCATCTCCCAGATCAGATAGGTTCAGCTTTCACTGTTCACTGCCACTTGGCTAAGAGTTACCCTTGACCCACATTTTTATCAGCTCACATAGAAGAGAAATAGGCAGATTATAGTAGAAATTCAAATGAGTACTATGTACCTATGGTTTAAATGCATACATAAGACTTTGCAACTCAATAAAAGGTGAAATATATATATCAACACCGAATATGAAGAATTTAAAGGAATGCTCTAAATATGTCACAAATACACAGATGCCATAGTAAACATACTCCAAAGAGCACTAAGGGAAGTAGTTAATGAAATGTTCAATGAGAACATTTTGTACATTTTACTGGAAGAAATTACATTGTCTGGAAAAACAATTTGAAGGAATTATTAATACTATCACTGCCTTCTGTGAAGAATAATTGCAGGAGTCTAATTTTATTAACTTAAAATGTCATGCACAGTATCTAGACTGTATGAAAGATAATATAAAGAAAATAATGTTATATACATATGCAGAAAAAGAATGGATTACTAATTAGCAGTCAAAATATATATTATAATGTGTAAGCAGTGCTTGAAATCACCTTTTTTTTTGATAGCAAAGGTTTTCTGGATTTTACAGTAATCATTAAATGAAGTTACACAGCAATATATGGAGTACCTGTTTCTTTCATATACCAAATCAGAGCTGTAGAGATCATTGTAATAGCTATAACATGTTTTCCAGTGTGAAATAAATAAGCCTTATGAGTCATATTATTTCATCTCTCTATATGGGGATTTATGCACATCCTTCCCAGCACCATTAGCAGAGATAAGGCTTATGTATGCAAATCCTAAGATAGCACAGGGAGACTAAATCAGTAAATTTTGCAGAATAGCTATTAGCCTAAAATTATAGGGAAAACACAAAAGGCACTCTCTTGTAAAAAATTAAGTATTCTGGGCTTGATCTTTATTCCCAGAGCACAACAGATGGAAAGAAGTATAAACTGTAAGATTAAGATGTAAATAGTAGAATAGAGAATGTTTCTTCCTGTACTCTCTGTCAGGGGCAGGCGGTGACAGAGCGTGCTGCGGATATGAGCTGAGAGCATGCAAATCTGAAGGTGTGCTAGAGTGGGAACAAAGGGCTATATTCGGGTGATGTGTCATAGGTACCTGATGTGGGAGTTGGAAGTGCTCTGAGATTTAAGGTCAGGAGGGTGACGACTGATCCAAGCTCAGACTGGCACATCCCAGTGTCCTGCAGGAGCTGTGTGAGGGCACAAGTGTAGTAACGTTAGGTAGCCCTGTCCTTCCTTATAAACTTACAAATATATGGTTTTGGTCTGTGGAGAGCAAAGTTTTAGAAAAATTTTAGAGTTATAGAGATAAATGTGTTAAGCACACACATCTCTGTAGAGCCTTTTCCCCAGAGCAGTTCAGGAAGCTCAGGACTCCCATCATCACCCTGGGTTTGGGGCACATGTTACTTTACTTGTGCAGTCCCTCCTGGTTTGCCAATTCTCACTTATGGGAGACCAGTTAACAGAGGTCTTTTTCCCCCTCTGAGGCTGAGTAGGTACTGAGATCCTATACCTCATTTTTATTTTTAGAGTAGATTTATGTCCAAGATTTCACCTTGCCTGTGACTCAAACTGTACCTGCCCTATCTTTTGTGTGAGCCTTAGGTATTTTCCAAAAGATGATGTGACACGTGGAACTGTTACACAAGGCTGGATAGGTATTGCATATGTCTTTCTGGATCACAAGTTAGTAGCTGATGCCAGAAAGCATCTCTGACACCTTCTGCTGTATTAGTCATGGTTTCATGCAATTAATGTAAATAATGTTGATTTTTGTACATCATGTAATTACAGTACATTTTTAATCATCCCATCTGCAGAGCTTTTGAATATGAAAAAACATATGGTGACTTTGTTTTGTTGATCAACCAAATAATTTTAAACAATATATAATGTTTAGAAAAGCTGTGGTTTAGGGAGGATCTAATGTTAGCTTCATTGAAGTTCCTGTTCTGTTATGACAATGAAAACTCAGGAAACATGATAGCCCTATTAGATTTTCTGTCATTATATTGGTAAAATAATCAGTCTTACAGTAGACTACAGGGCCCATTGACAGGTACTAGAGCTCAGTTGTTCTGGGAATGGTACAAACAGGCAATGAAAGCTCTTATTCCTGAAATCCAAAATAGGTTTCCTCATATGAACATAGCCATGTGGAGCAGCTAAGAGTTTTGGCAACTCTTCAGCCTTCTAGTATATAAAATCAATTCATATTTATTTAAAAAATAATAGTATTATTTGGCAAGAGACAATAGCCTTTCCAGTTTTCCTTTAGCAAGAATAATTTCCAACTTCAGATAATATCTGCTTCCCTACTGCTTGTGCTAATGGAGAAAGCTCCTTCTGTCGTTTTGAGCTATGAAATTTAATTGCCCAGAGTGGCTGATACTTATTTTCAACAACTGCTGAACAAACTCTTTAAAATGCTATAATTGCATAGAGAGAAATCCTTAATTTAATGTATGCCTTGCGGCATTAAAACGTGAGCTTATGTGAGGGAGTTAAAGAGCTCACGGGTCTCCTGCAGCATCTTCTTTTGGGGAGGGGCACATCTCGTGCTTTATTCTGCTGTCACTTGCATTTATTGTAGACAGAAGTAAAGTACCTAATTTGCATGAACTTTTTCTCTTTTGCACAGGTAGCAGTGAGAAGCTGTTTCAGCTCTCTCTTTCACGGATGGCTTTTGCAGTGAACCTGAGCACCCAAATGTCACATCTCATCTTTGGGAGTCACTGTGTAGTGCTTGCTTGTGTGACAAGCACAACATACTTTCTCCAAAAATATTTTTATCTCATAATTTTTAGTTCATATAGAAGCTTTTTTCTCTGAAAGGAAAGGCCTTTGGATGAGGGGGGAAATGAGTTGGAGGTAGGTAAATATAGAATTGGAAAGATTGTCTTTACTGTAATGCTTCAATTAAAGAAGTTTTACTAAGGTGAAAATCAAACATTTTAGTTTCCAACTCTGCCATTGCCACCTACCAAATATATTTTTATCTTTCACAACCACTTCTGCTTAAATGAGTCTCTAATCCTACATGAGGAAAAAGATTATCTTATGACCTATGTCATAAGTAAGATAACCAAGACTCTGCATAAAGCACACTCTCAAAACAGGGAAGAGATCCATCAGCACTGCTTTGCTTTTCAGTGGACTGAGGAGTGTGCACACATTCTGCTGGCTCAGCTCCAGTTGAAAGAGGGGAAGATGTCTCCTCAAAATATCGTAACTGAGTTGTTGTGGTCATGTAAATAATTTTTCATAGAGGCCCTAAACTTTATTAAATTTGTTAGATATGAATGTTTGAAAGAACTGACCCAGAATAAAACATCTAGGGCTGCCTAATTATCTGAAGGAATATAGAAAGCATTTGTGCCAGCATCTGATATCCCTGTTCCTCAAAAAAATTGGGTTCTCAAGTGCTTGTACTCACACTGGGAACAAACATATTTCCACTATGATTTGGCATCTCCTCAGAGCATCTTGTAGTGCTCTGAGGACATCCCTAGAAAGCTCTTTTCTTTAATTAGAAAAGGAAACAGCAATTCAGGGTTACTGAACATGCAAAGCTTGTACCCACTTGTGGTAGAGAACATATTACAGGATGTTTTTTCTGGCTTAAACTTGGCCCAATTGTCATGCTATTCTTTAGTGCAATTGTATAGATTTTGTATGGGTTGCAAACACTTTTTGTTGGATTTTTTTTCCTTTAATTTTCTCTACTCCTTATTAACTGCTGCTTACTCATGATTTCCCTAACCTCATCTTTGAAATGTCAAGGTACATTCCAGGTGGATATTGTTGTAATCAAACAATAATAATAATAATTGAGGCTGGATAAGAGCTGGAATATAATTGAAACAAAATATTATGTATGTTATAAAACTTCAAAGACTTTGTCAGCTTGAAATTCAAGCATGGTTCCAGGTCATATTTAGAAAATCACGCCTAGGAAAAGTAAGAGCAAAGCCAACCTCCACTTTTTGCAGGAAGTCTTCATGGCAAAAAGGAATCTCCTTTCTTCTGTCCTGGAAAAAGCAACTTCATTTGTTCTCCCTCACAGAGGCAAATCACTCCAAAAGTACAAACATATTGGCAATTCCTGCAGTGTTACAGAAGTCCTTCCTCTTTGCTTTATTCCCTGCCTGCAGGATAGCTGGGGGAGCAAGTGGGGAGAGATGCCACACAAGACACGTGTGAGTGTCTGCAGTCTGTGGGCAGCAGTGCCCAGGCTGGAGGCACCAGGACCATTAAATCACCCATGGCCTCATGCCTGACAGAGACCTGTTTTGTGCCTGGCAGGATTTCCACCTTTTGCTTTCAGGCAACATATTTTGAAGGGGTTCTGCAGCCATGAGATGGCAGCAGCTTTCAGTGGTCACTCCTGGCCTAGTTTGTCTTCCAAACACAGGGTAAAAAGACAGGTTAAAGACTGCATAACTCTTCAGTTCCTACATAAATCCCATTTTGCAATACAACTAAAGCCATAGCATAAAAGATAAGTGAGGCTTATTTACATTGCAAGGTGTGAGCCTGAGGTCCCCTGTAGGGGCTCGTTCCAGGCTCTGAGCTCTGGGCAGCAGAGTTTGTTGTATAACTATGTCATCATCAGCTGAGTTTTGGTATTTTGTTTTCCAGAATTACTTGTGCAATAATAATGAGCCCTGTAGTAATCTTTGCAAAATCCCTTCTCATTGCCTACTATACTGAAGTAGAATGAAAACAGATTGGCAGCAGGCATCTAGAAAATTAGATATTAACTTTCAAAAGTGCATGCTAGTTTGCCCTGTAATAGCTGGGAAGCAAGAACATTATGTTTCGGCACTGAACCTTTTTGCGGAATCAAAATATTCTCTCACTACAGCCTGGTTCACATCTGCTGTGGGCTTTAATGTTGTTAACAATACTTGTGATTGCAGTAATAGAAATGTAGTCAGGGAAAAGAAAGGGGAAAACCCTCTTATTTGTATTCAGAACTCTAACTCTAACAATGCAGTTAATCCTACTGCAATTACTGGGGAAAAAAGAAAGGAACAAATCTGAGAAAAGAAATTAATGCGAAAAAAGCCACTTCTCTGCATTTAATTAATATTAAGGATGTGAAATAAGCCCACATAAGGAAAGAAGTGCACAACCATGACAGAAAATTTGGATTAAAATCAGGATCTTGATAAAGACTGTTATTATAGAAATAATGTAGCTGACAACAGAGAAGGCCAAAGGGAAAAAAAATACTCCCTTTGACTATAAGGAGTTTTAAGGCAAATCAGATAGTTGAGGCTGTTATTAAAGTGGCTATTGGTTACAGGTTAGAGGTAGCAGTGTTACTGAAAGGGAAGTTGCATAATATCAGTTGCTACTCTTCCCCGTGCCTGGGAGTTCAGATATTTCACTGAGCAGAGCTGGTGGGGCAGTGGAGCTCCAGCCTCTTTGCTTTCTCCTTTCCTACAAATCTTACAGAAGAGCACAAATCATTTCCCTTGAAAGGAGTTAAATAGAAGGTATGCCCAGTCTCCCTGTTTTCAGTAAAGGAGTACTTGTCCATTTTATCCCATTTTTCTCACTTCACATTTTTCTTTGAACATTTTTCTTTGAACATTTTTCTAGGCTCCTCATTTCCTTTCTTTCACTGCTGCCTGACGTGAAACTTCATTGGCCATTTTCTGCTTTTGTCATCTGTGGCTTGAGCGCCTCATCTCAGGAACTTCAATATGAACTTTCTTTCCTAGATTTGTTCCTTCCTGTAACTCTTGTCATATGAAAACCCATCTATCTTGCTTTCTAAAGTCTCTTAATTACTCATGATATCCCCTTTTTTCTTCTGGCTGCTGGTGGCACCAGACTTCCTGAATAGTTTTCTTCTCCCTTAAGTTATTTACACATTAGAATTCTGCACCTGAATTGTTGACCAAGGCTTCCTTTGGCCCCTGTTCACAGGAACAGACACTCGTGTCATGACTCATCTGACTTATTTTACATCTCTTCATTGGGATGAGATGCATTCTGGAAATGTGCATATATCTTATTGAAAATAATAGGAAGTTGTACAAATAGATTGGGTGAACTTCTTGACATTGGAGCTGTGTAAAATGAGAGAAGATGAATACCTCTGCTATGCTTCTTCAGAAGGTAAGATAGAGAAAACAAATAGCAAGAATTTATTTGAAACTTCTTATATCTAAATCTAAAGTAAATTATTAAAGAACCTTTACACAGTACCTGATTTTTACTGCAAAAATAAGCATACTATTTTCAGATTGCTGTATAATACCAAGAATGATTCAAAAACATGCTTTTCTTATATATTGGTTTGTTTCCTACTGCCTATAAAATATATGCTTTTAATCTTAACGACTGAGGAAAAATGTGATTTAGCAGTACCTTTATGGTGTATTGTTAAAAGAATATGTAGATGTAAGAACTTAATCCATACATTATTAAACTGTTTCCAGTGCTATGATATAGGATATTGAAATTATGAGCTGTCTGAAAACTACCTTTGGGTATCCTCTATGATGTATACAACACATCTTTTTGATCATTAAGTTACAGTCTTTTATAATAAGGGTTTTGGGGTTTAAGTCAGTCTCCTAAATCAAATATGTCAAAACACTGGGCTACGTCATTGCTCATGATACATCAGGACACAGAATAGTTGATTTCACATGACACAATGATGGTTTAGTGTCTCTCAAGTCACCTTCAGTATAACACTGCTGTTGTGTTGGCCATCTCAGTTTTGGGTGGTTCTGCAAGCACCAAGCTGCAGTCAATACACTACAAATGCATCTCCCTGCCTTTGCAGCGAACCACTGCCCTTCACTGGGGATTCTTTGGTCCTGTTCACTGGAGAGGCCATGCTGAGATCTCTCAGCTTTACCCCAGTTCACCTCACTGAAAAGATCATTGTCTGGCTCATCCATTTGACTCAAATCCCTTTTATGTCTTTCAGTGGCTTATGCTTCACTGGTGCATCTAATCAGAGCCCTGCCTTGAGGTCTCCACAGAGTTCACCCCTTTTCTATGTGACCATTCTTTTCTCCTGCTCGATCATTCTTATCCCTGTTGCTGCACCAGTGACTTCATATCCAGTTTTCTCTTCATTAATTTTCCTGTCTTCTGTTTGCATTGTCTCCCAAGTAAATCACTTCACCTGGGACTCCTCTCCTGATGTGGCCTTCAGCTTCCATCATCTGCAAATTTCTTCTCAAGACAAAATTTTGTCAATATGGCTACAAATTCAACCAAAATTCAACCAATTACATTTGTTATAGAAGTATAAATAAGGGTATATCTCACTTTTACAATATCGAAAAAACCCACAAAATCTGAAATATATCTCATATATTTTTGCCTTTCTTTGTCATCTTACAACATTTTTTTCCCCTGTAATGATAAGTATTTGCAAAATGTATTTATAAAGCCTATCACAACTTGTGTGTTACATTAAGAGAATGTTAAAAGTAAAAACTACAAACATTAATGCTGATTATGGCACAATATTTGCTATAGCACTAAACGCACAAACTAAATGTTTTTGAAGGGTGATGTCTTCTTATCTTTTTATCTTTTTATCTTGAGTGCTTCTATGAATCCTGTTATCATTGCATCTCCCAGTTATAATTCATCAATTTTTGAATATTTGTCTTCCTAATTTCAATCCAGCACAAATATGTGCTATTCTTCCCATTTAATAGAGAAATAGAGAACAGAGAAACCAAGATACAATAAAGAATACTGTCATCTAAAGCAGAGCACAATTAAGAAGTCTAAATAATTAAAAAAACCTCAAATGTACATTTGATAAACTTTATTCACAATTAACATCCTTGTAACCATCTGCACATTGAAACTCTAAGTAAAAATAAAAATCAAAATAAAGATTATTTCTAGATTTATATCTCTGAATTTAATGCAAAATATCTGATGAAACATTAGCATTACCAGAGAGCCACCATCCAACAGTGGACACAGAATATTAGATTTCACATCCTTGTAAGTGTAAAAAAAATACAATAACAGTAATCAACAAGCATACCAAAAAATTCTCATCCTACTCACCTAATATGTACCATTAAAGGATAACATTGTGTTAAACTGAGACAAGTAGTTAAAAGGAACACTCTAGCTAAAAGGCTAAAATAATAATGGTTTTATACCACCTTAGAAGCTTGGAAAATATGCACCACTCATCAAAAACACTTCTAAAAGGACAATGTTCTTCAATTTTTCTTCCCTAAACTAGTGATTGAACAGCAGAGGACAGGGGATTATATGAAGAAAAGAAAAAGCCTTCCCTCAGAAATGGAATAAAGCTTTTCCCAAAAAGAAAAAGGAAAAAAAAAGAAGAGGGAAGAGAGACGAAGACTTTCAAACACTTTAGAAGTTTAGAAGTGAAGGAGTTTGTTAAAGAAAGGGTTTGCTAGTGAATAAAACTGTGGCAAAGAAAGCCTAGCACTAGCTGAAACAATATTTTTTGTTTTGTTTTGGGGGTTTGGGGGGATTGTTTGGGGTTTTTTTGCTTTTTGTTTTATGGTCATTATAGGAAAGACTAAGGAGCTGCCTTAATTTATGCAGATTTTCTCTACAGGTAAAAATCTGAGGGCTATATCATTGTGAACTGGAAAGGGTTCATGGAACTGATACCTAGCAATTAGACACCAAAATAATAGAAAGTGACAAATGGACAATCAGCCATCAAAGAGAGCTCTTCCTTTATCTAGCAGGTCAGTAGGTTGGATGTGATTATCAGAAAAATTGGTAGAAATTATAATTATAATTGATTAGTAGATTAAAGGGTAAATAAAATATATTGAACAAAAATCAGAACAAGTTTTGTAGAAGAAAGCCATAATTTCCAAAACTATGCCAATTCTCTGAAAAAGCCAAGGATTATCTGTATAATGTAGATTCAAACTTACTAATTTGAATTTTCAAAAATATATAAACAACATTAATGAAATGGAATTGTCATAGAGTGGAGGGGTAAGCACTCTTCCAAATTACTAGGTGAAAAATAGGAATCAAAGGGTAGGGAGAACTGTAATTTTTCACAGCAAGGAACCATCAGCACTCCAGGGTTTTGGATACAAAAATGCTGTGGAAAGGTGGTAAGCTGAAGGGTAATTTTATGTGTAATGATACAGAATTAATCAGGATAGTAAAAGCATAAGCTGGATGTGAGGAGTGATAGACCAGTCTCATGATACTGAGCAATGGAATGACAGATGAAATCAATGTCAATAAATGGAAAGTTATGCACTGAGAAAAAATAGCCTTCACTGTTCATTCACAGTGATGGACTCTCAATTAGCTGTTGCTGCTCTTGGATGCAATCTTAAAGTCCCTGAAAACATCAGTGAAATGTTTGGTTGCTGAGCCTTCAGAAAGAAAAAAGTGACAATTAAAATAGGAATTATTTGGAAAACAGTATGAGAAATTTAAAAATTCAGATAGATATGTAAATCCATTGTACAGTCACACCTGAACAATAAATTATGTTTTCAGTAATACATTTCTAAAAGGTTGCAATGGAATTAGAGAGCACAGAGAAGGATGACAAAGATAAATTTTGGTACAGAACAGTGTCTATATAAGAAGAGATTAAATGGATAGGATTGGAAAAGATGATTAAGAGGAAATTATAAACCCTGTAAAAGTAAATAATTTTTTTAAAATTTTGTAAAAATGAGTAAAAAAATAATTATTCTGTGTTTTTTATATCATCAGAATTAAGAAGGAAACCAATGCATTTATTAGGTACTAAGCTTAAAATAAATGAAAGGAAGGAAATTTTCATACAACAGAGCTGAAAAAGACATGGAGGAGAGTAATCTTCATTTATTAAATTGTGGCAACAGCTTCTGGCTCAGGAAGTCCCAAGGGTGCTGAGCTTCAGAGGCTGGAATGCTACATCAGAAAAAAAGATAATTTGATTTGATTGATTTCCTATATGCTTTCCATAACAATCTATCAGGCTACATTTCTACTGGGAAACTAAATAGAGCCAGAGCAGAGACCCAAGTCCAGGGAATGTAGGTATTCTGACAGAACTTTTGTTGTGTGATTTGTCTACAAGGCCAGAAACATTTCCTAGCTTCATTTATTGACTGTTAGAGACAGTCTCAGTGGCCATGGTGAGAGTGGCAGGCAAAGCAAGTCTTTGGCCACAGAAAGGGTTTTTTTTTACTAACATTATCCTCCCTTTCTTTGCCTTGTATAAATTTTTTATATCTCTTGGACTAGTTAAATCCTTTACCTCTCTCTTAAATCCATTACCTCTTTTCAACTGCATCACACATAGGTGTTTGTTCAAAGTCTGACATTGTTTTCCTTCTGCAGGTTTTTGTTTTAGTTGCCAAAGATGTGCTACTAAATTCTCTGTCTGCTTATTCTTCTGGAATCTGGTTAGACATCTCAGCCATGTGTGCATGGGAGATGCATTCTGATGTAACAGAAGCAAAATTTGTTCAGATATACAGGATAATCTGTTCAGTTCAAATCCAAACTGCTACAGTTTGAACTCATGTCAGCCCAGAAACAAACCTAACTGCAGATCTCTCACATGGGTCCTGTTCCATTTGCACCCAAATACTAGGGCAGCTCTAGAAATAAAGAAGTTCTCACACTATTGTTGCAATGAAATAAAATCTTCCAAAGTCTGGAGGAATTTTTAAAACTGTAACATTTTTTGTTTTACATTCTTGCTAGAGATGGAAAAGTGTTTTGCTGAAGAACCTTTTGATATTCTCATGATGGTAATGTCCAGTTGTTGGACCCACCCTCACAATTTCTCATGGGCCAAGTGTATGTCCATTATTACACTTCTAATCAATCCATTTGTACCTTTTGCTGCTTAACAGTGTTCCATGGGCTGTCTTGCGGTCTTGGTTTCAGACCACAGCTTGATAACCCATAAAATGTTGGATAACTTAATTTAAATTTTCCTACTGATGCCTGTACTTCAAGGTAATTACAAGAGCACTGAGCTTACCATCACCCAAGGCTCTCAATATTGAAAGGGATCACAGAACTGTGTTTATCATGCACAAAGCTGGCAGATCACTTGGAGAGAGTCTCCAGGTAGCAGATCACTTCTTACAGCTTGTTTTAGGTGCAAAGTCAATGTGGATTGAGGAGCTGTGTGCCCGCAGACATACAGCTTGCCTGGGCTCACGCGTTCCCCTCTGGACAATATTTGCTGGAGGCTGTTGTCTCTCCAGCCTTCCTTATAATTGACCAGGTGTCACCTACCTCTACTTGCTATTTCTTCAAAAAGAATTTTTTTTTTTTTGTGAGTCCACTTCTCTGACAGTAGCGTTGATTATAACATTATTATGAGGCATAAAAAAGTAAAATATATATTTTAAATGTAGATTGGTTATATCTTTCACTAAAATCAGATGATTTCACTGATGCTTAATGATTCTGAAAAAAATAAACTAAACCAGGACAAGAAACTCCTTCTTTAAAAAAATGGTGCAAAGGCTTTAACCTTTAACTATATGTTTATTTATCTGGAAAAAAAAAAGCATTGTTAAAATGATGTTGATGCAAGTGATTTGTCAGGAACTGGTCGTATGATGAATATGCTAAGAATTAGAAATGAAACAAGTATCAGAAGTGAGATTATAATCATGAATATTTAAATAATTGTGTAACAATGTACAACTGAATTAATTCTGAGAGCAATCATCCGAGTACATACTGAACCGAACAAGAACACTCCCCATAAGAAATTATTAAGATATTTTAATTATAACACAAATAAAAATGTGGCACAAAGTGTTTGGGTATGTCTTTAGTGGAGAGGAGACAAGCTGAGATAAGAAAGGAATCAGAAGAATTTTGTCTAAGGACAAGTATTATTCTCAGACCCAAATGTTATACATGTGATTAGGGCTACATTGTTAGAATAACATAAAGTGTTTCATAAGTCTGCATTGTGGTATTGCTGTTACATAAATTATCTCCATGGCTCCAGGGAAATCTAAGCATTTGACCTTGACACGTAACACAGGTATGATCCATTGATCTAATTAATACTTCTAATGAAGTAAATTCATTTGCAGCCAAACATTCCATTGCTCACAAAGGTTTATCTTTTATTCAGCAAAGCCAATGTGATCCTCACATGAATTAGTGTGGCTCTGACACAGAAGTGGGTGTTTTCCTGAGGCTTACTCCAGCCCCAAGGGTCTGGGGCTCAGTCCAAGCCATGTGCCTTCTCAGAGCAGTATGGAAGGGATATGTCCTGGATATATA
>VZRX01013434.1:0-119571 GCA_013398075.1 Notiomystis cincta | reverse complement strand
AAAAGTTCTGTTTTTCTTTTTTTTTTTTTCTATTTTTGTAAAATAATTTTGCCATCCTTTTGAATTGAGGATTTACTGCAAGTAGTCCATATTTGAATTATGTTGCTTGGCCAAGTCAGGCTTATAAAGCACATAATACTACTTCTAATTCAACATTGTGTGAGGTGTTTTCAGAACAAAAAATCATTGTTACTTAACTGTTCCTTTTCCACAAATGTATGGAAAAAGGATCATTTTCAGTAGGAAAGGTAGCCTCACAAGGTATCCTCAGTATTTCTATGAACATGTCTGAAGAAAATTATTTTTTAAAAAAATCAAATATCTCTTCACCAAAAGTCAGCATGGCTGTGTAACTGTTCAGCAGCCCTGAAGAGATGTAGTGATGACTTGACAGGCACTTAACAGAGCCTGGATGGCCATGGCCAGTTGAGTTTTAAATCTGGTGGTCTAGGAGGATGATGGATGACATAATGTGAGCTATTTACCATGATCCATTCCTGAGAATCTGTGTAAGTGTTCAGGTGGCTAATCTCAGCTATGTCCCTTGTGGCAGCTATCACTCCTACATAGGTCACTTAAATTGTTTCAGTTGACAAAACTATAGATGCCTCAGTGGCAGGGCACTGCAAATGTTATATACACCCTATGGAAAATTGTGACAAGTGCTCACCACTTGTCTTCTGCTTAACTGCTTATAGAGAAAACTATATTCATGAAATACTTCCTAAAAGAACCTTTAAGGGCATGTCTACACCAAGCTCTATCTGAAACCAGAAACAATGTGAGAACAATGGAAGGCAGTTTAGAGGAAAGGGACAACTATGATCAGGTTACTGACTAAAGGACTCTGGCATGGAAGGAAAAGTTGAAGCACCCGGTGATGCTTACTCTAGGGAAAAAAATGGTGGGACATAGTCATGTTCAAATATATAGAAAACCTGTTGTAGAAAATCAAGGGATAAAATAAAATATAAATATTGCCAAGTCTCACATGTCTAGGTCAAGAAATAATAGTCTTAACCTGAAGCAATGTTTAGTATATTAGGAGCAGTAAACTGGTGTAGGAAGCTATTCAGAAGAGATATGGGGTGTCCATCAATGTGGACAGAGTAGAAAGAATAGAATAACTATTCAGATAGAGCTTGTCCTGCCTTTAAGTTGAGAGATGTGGTGGATGACCTCTTGAGGTCCTATCTGGTCTTATTTTCCTTGATCTTATGACCATGGCAGTCTGCCCAGACAGATGCATTTGTGTGCAAGATCTTTCTAATATTACTGTGATACATTTCAGGGCTGAAATTTTCACTTCACTGAATTAATGAACCACTTAGTGGTAACTTGGGGGTGCCCATACCAGAGTCCAATATGGCCTTGAAGATTTGCTGTTTAGCTTCAAATAACTGCCTTAGACATCCAAAAGAGACACTGTGAGAAAGCTGGGTACAGCTTTTATTGAGAACACCTTTGTGCTCAGGGGTCAGCTGGGGAGACAGCTCTGTTAGCTAC
Source organism: Notiomystis cincta (assembly GCA_013398075.1). NCBI lineage: Eukaryota > Metazoa > Chordata > Aves > Passeriformes > Notiomystidae > Notiomystis > Notiomystis cincta. Next base: position 118,065 of record VZRX01013434.1, on the reverse strand, counting down.
TGTCACTGTCTTTGGGGAAGTCACACGAAGTGACACTTCTCTGTCCCAGGCATCACACATTCTTTCCACAGTCCAGTGCATGTGACCACTTGGTTCTATCTGTGACAGCCAGCAGTGCAGGGGGGTGCCAACACCTGCCATAGCTGTCCTCAGACTCTCTTTTTAGCTCCTTCTCTTTGGGCCCGTGCTTTAGGGGCTGCACACCTATGTGCTGAGTGCTGGTGACACATGACACTCTGCTTGCAGACCACAATCTGCTGTTCTCCATTATAGAGGTCAGCTTTCCAACCTCACCACTTTTTCTTTGATAAGCAGCTAGCATTGCTGTGCTATTTCTGATCTGCAGGGAATTCCTGGGAAATACTGCAAATGCTGTGGTGATATTGCCTGGTGTCAGCTGAAGTGTGTGAGCAGGCTCAGTTGCCTTGCTGGGGAGAAAAAATTGAGTCATATTAAATCCAGAAGATATGTCAGCCATTCTTAATTTGGTATAACTTCAGAAATCCAGTTATGGATAAAACACATGCTATGTGTACAGCTAGTATGCAAGAAAAGCTGTGGATTTGGGGGCTGCCTAAGATCCTTGAACCATACCTTTGGGGATCCCACTTCCTCAAATTCCCACTACAAAAAGCATCCTTTGGTTTCATACCATACATCAGCTCTGGCTAATGATAGTCACCTGTAAGACAGAGTGGTTGGCTTGTAAGTGTCCCACTGGCTTTCGAACAACATCCTTGTGAGCGCTTCAGTCATAGTTTCTCTGCCCCCAGGGTAGGTGGAGCTGCCTGCAGGGCAGTCATCCTTGCCCAAGGAGAGTTGGATTATCCTTAGAGGTACCTCCCAGCCCAAAATATTGTATGATTATTTAAATTCCCAACTGTTATAAGAAAGAAGTCAGGAAAGTTTTCTGCTGCAGCAAAGATCACAGGTTTTCTTGAGATCTGGCAGCACAGCTAGTGGTATCCAACCTTGCTCTGTAGTGTATGGGCCATAGCAAAATTTTAGGAGGAAGAAACTTGGTTTATTTTATTATGGTAACTTGTCTAACTTATCTGAAGAGGAATTGTGGGCAAGAGAGAAATTTAGCATGGGGATTTCAATGCACTACTTGATGCAGAACCTGTGCTGCCCTAGAGGACTATTCCTGCAAGGAGAGAGTAATGCTGGTGTTCATCTGATAAGACAAGGGACCTTGAATCATTACCTTGAATCCCTTAGGAAAAACAAGAAGACCCATATGAGTCTCTTAAACCTTTCAACAGGGTGAAACAACATTCAGATGTCATGAGGAATTTCACAAGCCAAAGCTTTTGTCTTCTGTCTGTATTTCATTTAAAACTACTGAGATGTGATTTATTCAGGGGCTGGCTATTTTTACTCTTAAAAAAGACTAAAGTGACTAAAAGTGACACATGAGCTTCTTCCTACTGGAATTCAATTAACCCAAGTGCAGGATTTTAAGATCACATGTTCTCATTCTTGTTCTGAAGTTATTTTTGTTTTCACAGCTCCCTAATGATACTGGCAAATGCCAGTTCAGGTTTTCATGGCAGAGCATTTGCTGTTACTTGCTCTACTCAGCAGATTTCAAAGTTTTCTACAGATCCTAATACACTTGCATATATGCATCAAACACAAGCCTGAATGTGTCTGTGTAAAAGAGTTAAAGAAATCAAATGAAGAATGGAAAATATCATGAATTCTGCAAAGCAAAGATAGGTTAAGATATTTACAAAATATGATTATCCTCCAAAGTGTACTGACACCAATTTTCAACCATTTTTGATTTCTACTTTCAATTACTACATTAAACTCTCTACTTTTCAGTTACTTCTCCAAAATACTCCATTATGCTCCTGGTTGCTGCTTTTCTGTGATGCTCACCTGGCCTACCTTAATGATGATGAAATGGATTGACAGTAATCTTTTGCTGATATCAACCAGGTAGCAAGTCTGCAGAGCAGTGAGCTTTCATAAACAGTTGCAGTGATTTCCAGAGGGACTTTATATATTTGATTCTGGCTTTTACTGAGAAATACGTTGGTTGCAATGAAATGTCCTCCCTCTTTAAGGAATATTTTTCTTCAAGGTTTTAATAAGACATTTATACTATGTTCTATTAACAAGTTATTATCTTCATAGAATAACTTCTATTTACTACTTTTTGGAAAAGAGATAATATTTTTGATCTCTAATGAAGATAAACATTATTTCTTTATCCTTAGTCTTTTCAAGTTCATCTGCTTCATAAGATGATCACATCATGTTCACTCCCCTTTTATTTCCCTGTGTGGCTTTATTGTAGAATACACGTTGTTTTACCTATAGACAAACAGGCTGCCTAACCCTGTGTCTGTGCAGTTACAGTCCTAAAAAGTACAGATAATAAACACAGATATTTTGCTTTGTCTCATATTTAGACAATATAGAGGTCACCACAGACAACACCTGCACAGATTATCAACAAACTCCAAGTCCATGTGATGAGGTTTGGAGTTTGTCTTCAGTCAAACTTTGATTTAAGAGAAAACAAAAGCCCAGGCTAATTCCCCACATGGTATAAATTGACGCAGCTCCCCTGAATTTGCTTGACACCAGCTGAGAATGTAATCTTGTGTTTGCTGACTGTAAACTAGATCAAATATCCTAACCAGGCTAAGTAGGGTTAAAATGATTGCATCCATTTTGACCTGAACATCTGAAGGTGTCTCTGCCAGCTACAGAAGATTTTTGTCTAAATTGAAGATGAAGCAATGTGTTTCCCAGAGGTTCCAGTTCACACCTGGGGGTGCTGTGGCTGCAGCTTGTTCATCACTGGATCAGCAACTGGTGGAAACCTTGGGATGAATTCAGTATAATTTAGGGAGCTCTGTTTCTGTTGTTTGAAAGCAAGTTGGGCAAACCTCATGTAACTTTTTCACTTAATTACCCTGCTAATAAATTTGAATCTATGTTAACTGAAAACCAGTTTCTGTAACATAAATTCAGAGCCAACATTAAAAAGACCAAATCTTACCTGATTTGAAGCTTGCCTGTCTACCCTCATTGGATCTGAATATTGGAAAATAGAAAGACTCCCTAAAAACATGAAATATTACAGAATTTCATATAGAAGTAAAAGAGAACAAGAGAATTATTCTGAAATAGGTTTAAAAAATAACACCCTCCCCCAATTTCTATTTTTTTTTCATTATATATTAATTTTTATCAGTCAAGGGTTAATTTAATTGCTGTAAGTTACATGTACCAACTGTAACAGACTTGGAACTGAGCCTGAATACAGTAGTAACCAGAGGAGTCCCTGAATATCCTATGCAACATTAACCTCCAATGCTATTTGCTACTGTTTTTAAATATGGTTGGTGATTGGAAAGAAAATCTCAAACATCATAATTTTCTTACAGGTAGCCAGAAACAACATATATATGGGAAAGCTTTTCTGCTGCTTTACAGACACATGCCATTGCCCTTTCTATCTGGACACAATATTCTTTCATAGTGAATATTTCTTCCACTGGAGTACCTGGGTATAGAGAGAGGTAAGAGGGAAGTTGACAGGTAGGTTAAGGAGGTGACCATCCTAATTTCACACAGAGTAGTCAGAGACTCTCATTAGGCTCTGGACTTTGTAGCAGTGGGTGTTCACACTGAAAATGCTATAATATCTTTGAATATTTTATATTTATTATTGCTACTCATAGGTAATCAACCTACAGTCCCTTCTGGGCAATCTAGAAAAAGGGCTTTGACACATATATTGCCGGTACCTGACATATAATGTTCTTTAAATCACTTTAAATATAATTTCTCACCATCATAAAACAATTTTCATCAGCAGAATAGCTGGTATTAGATAGTTTCATTTTCTGTTATTTTGCTTAAAGGCTTCTTGCACATCCTTGATAAAGTGAAGAAAGCTTTAAAAGAGTTTCAGTGGATACACATGTGATTTTTTATACAAGGTCAAAATCTGGTTTATGATTTGTCCTTCAGAATATAGGAATAACTTTGGAAATTGATTGTTTATTGGCTATGCTATTTGCTGCTCCTTACTATTAAGAAAAAATACGATTGTAAAGAAGAGGCAAAACTTTACATTTTTAAATTTACATTAGATCAGATTAAGAACTTCATTGTATTTGGCATAGTAAAAAATAAGAAACCAAAATGTAACTTTTTATGCTAGAATTATAAGAAAATAAACCTCTCTGATACCCCAGGTTGCACAAAATCTATGATACTATTGGTTATTTTATGAGCAAGTACTACATTTATTATAGCAAATTGCAGTTTACTAACCATTTTCCTATTTAGTTTTATAATTAACATTTTTGCAAGCAGTTTTAATCCACTGGGCATCCCTGCTCAGGATTATTTGTCCATTAGGTAACACATTGATTCCTGCCAGCCCACAGGCTTGCCTGGAACCAGTCATGTTTGTTAACCCTGGGCCTTTGGTTGTTTAAAACCTCTTCAGCTTTGTGTTGTTTGGAAGTTCAGCATGAACTGACCTCCTATTCTAAATCAGCTAAGCAAACAGGAACAAATTTGACACTTCCCTTAAGAAAAAGAATTAACAACAAAACCAAAAGCCAACTATTAGATATTGTACTGTTATGTAACATGCAGGAATTACGTAAATACGAATCTCAACGTTTGATATTGCTATGAGGTAATACCTCATAGTGCACACAGTCCTATTCACCACCTTAGAACCATGCTGAGGCACAGTGTGTTCAAACATAAACAATGGTATAAGGACTCAGACATATTGCCAGCTGCCAAAACTTACAGAACCAGAATTAAATTTTTTTAAACTTCAATAATATATGATATCATCTTACTGTTTAATGGTCACATGCAAAGGAAAAACAATTCAAATAATCAGTGGGTATTTTATTCTGCAATAGAACAAAATGCAGAGAAACGTGGGCTGAGAGAGATGTGCCCAAAAAAGGATATTCTTGGGCTGCCTCAACATCTTACTGAGCCAGAACTGGAAAATTGCCCTTATGGAAAGCTCTCCAGCAAAGGTGTGTTGTTTCATTAATATATGCTACATGTTTTCAAACTATACTGTATTACATTACAGAGCATCAGCAACTATGTTATATAACATTTTATATAAACATCATAAGCTGCAGACCTTCCCCAGATAATTTGCAGTCCATAATAATAATAAACGTAGTAGAAAGCACTTCATTCTCCTGCCTGAGTAATACATAAGGTCTTTGAGAGATTTTTGGACTCTCTCTGTTCCATCCAAATTGCTGTTTACTTTTCTGTCTTTCCTTTTGTCTGCAAATCACTTCCCTTTCCTTTCCTGATACCATGCATTGGTCACAACATTCATCTTGCCTCTCTCTGCTGCAGTTCCCACTGCCTACATTGCTCATTTCTAATTGTTCTTAATATCAGTGCCCTCATTTCTTGCCTTTCCTCTGCCTGGCAACAGACCCCCACTTTTACCACTGTTGATCTAATTACTTTTTCTAGATTGGCATTTAGTGGAAATATTCATGTCTTTAGCAGGATCGATTACCAGCACACCTCAGAGAGCAGTACTACTGCTTGAGGGGAGAACAATTAGTAGCTTATATAAATAGACAACTTCTGAAGTGATTAAAGTGATATGTAAAACTGTCACACTAAGTGAATGCTCTAAAGGCCTTTGTTGCAAAAAAAAAAAAAAAAAGAAGCCCACAAAAAACAACCCAAAATCTCAGCAGAAAGCACTGCATTTAGCAAAACTGATATTGAAACTCAAGAACTAAACAGATTTTCTATGCTGTAGTAACTATACATTGCTTAATTCTTTTTTTTTCTTTTTTTGGCTTGATTCTTATTTATACTATTGAAGGACTAGAATGTCCTTTCCATGATGATTTGGAGTGGAACAATTCAGAGGAAATCCCCAAGTGAGACAATGATTCATCAGTGGTGAGTCAGTCAGGATTTGTCCCTTGAAGTCAGCACTAGGCCAGTGCCAGGCAGATGGTTTGTGTGGTAAAAAGCCAAGCTGCAGTCCCAAACTCTTCAAGCAATTAAAGAAGCCCAAACAATATTGTTAAGAACAAGGATTTCACTACACTCCAGTCAAGTTTTGTCATTGTCATGTTTTCAAGTTTTATCAGGATCTTCAATTCAATAAAATGTATGGGGCTTTGTAAAGGACAAAATTATTAAGAGGTTTTTAAATATCATTTTCATCAAAAGTGGATGCAAGCAGCTGAAGAGCTTAGTGACACTTGGTGGTTGAAGTAAATGTTTAGGATTCTCATTTGGGCTCTGTTTCCACTGACTATCAGAGACACTCCAGGATGAAGCAGCATCAATCTAGTAGAGAGGATCTGCAGACAGAGACTGTAATAGCAAAATATGTCAGTCCCTGTGACAAGAATCACATTGAGGTGATGAAGCATTTGCATGGAGAAAATAGGTCACTGCAGCGTATTTTGATCAAAATTCTCACAGTTTGTGGAACAATGTCTGCACAGTTTCCAGTGAGATCAGTAGAAATGGAAGACCTTCTTCCCCCAGTAACCTGGCTAATCCAGCTTGGTATTCAAAACATGGGGCTGCCTCTAGGAAAAAAACTCATGGTTCAGAGGCAAAATATCTGTTTATTTCTTGTGTGCCAATTCATCACAGATAATTTTAAGCCTGCTTCAGAAGTGCAAGAGGCAAAATTTCCCTACATCTTGTCACCAAAAGATGAAATTAAATTTCTTGGATCTGGTGCTCTTTGATAGGAAAACAGTCATATATATGACATGTGATGAATTCGCATTCAGACCACTGAATAATTAAATGGCATCAATAACATCTGTCCTCTCTTTTATCTCCTTAAGTTTAGATGGCTTTTTCATCTTCTAATTGCAACCATATTTTGAATGTACATGTATATACCCAAGAAGAAATTTAAGCCAAAGCTTGTATGTGAATTGTTCAGCTAGGCTCTCCCCTTTGTTAAAATGACAAAAGCTGTAAATGAAGTCTTGGCCAATTCTTGCAAAACTTTTATCACGCTGCTAAACCATGGGGTTTTCACACACCAGGTTCTATTTGCTTCAGTTGCTTCCAGCTCAGACAAAGCTGGAATAAGAGAGCAGGAGATAGGAGACACCAGTAAATATCAATGCTAGTGTTATTCAGTGAGGCAGGTACTTCTAGCCCTAGCTGGGGCTGGTTGAAGCACAGTCAGCTAATCTATACTATTGCTCTGCATTTGTGGTGGGAGCAGCAAGCTTGCTTGAGGAAGAGAGAGCAGGAATAGGTAATCCTGAGTGCAGAGAGCTGGGTAAACACTCAGGCTGGGGAACAGTGAGCCATATTTTCAAATTGCTTTGTAGGAACTATGCTTTTGCCTGACAATTTCAGGGAAAACAATCCCTTAGCAATATGAAGACAAGCATTCATCATAGGAACAATAAATTCCTACCACTCTTGGCTAATTAGGCCAAGAATCACATTTATGGTAATAATTTAATTTCATAAAGTTTGTTCTAAGAATTTTTTCAGGGACATAAGGATCCAGATTCTGCATCAAAGTACCCTTCTAAATGTTGATCAGGAGGCTACTTCCAAAGAGTTTTTAAAGGTCAATCTCCTCTTGGCATGTTGCTCCCAGCTCCCCTTTCTGGATGGTTATGCCTGGTGCAACTCTGATTTATTTAGGAGGACTTGAAGTGGAAGCCAAGGTGACTGTGCCATAGTAGCCCTGAAGTCACTTGAAACTGCTCATAACCACTTGTCTGGCTCCACAGGAGCCCTAACACGGGTGCAGTTATCCACAGCCTCATTGCAGTCTCCTGGGGCTGTGAAGTGCTGGCCTAGCCCCTCTTGTATACACCAATTTAAATATATGCTGGATTGAAGTTCTTGCCTACAACACAGAAGGTTTTTATGACATTGTTATCTTGTCTTGTTTATCCCTCCATGTGCCTGATGCATCTGGTTGTAAATCAGGATGTTAACTTTCAAGGGATAAGAATTTTATTTCTATTTTGTGGTCATAAGAAACTTAGTACAGAAATTCTGTTCCTTATATGGATTTAGATAATATAATAACGTATGCCTTTAAATAATTGGAGTAATTTAATTCCTTTTATGAAATCCAGGTCAAGCCTGTGTCATGACAGTTTCCCTTTTCACAATTTCTTATAATAGTGCTTTATTTCCTTCTGTACTAGAATGAGGCTTATAAAAATATAAAGGATTTGCTGAGTTGGTTGGAAGTAAGATAGATGGAGAAAAGAAAACAAAATTCATGGATTGTTGTTTATCTATGTATCTCAATGCTTGATCTTTGTCCATGAGTGCTCCATGTGAAATTATGAAAAAAGTATGATAGTTTAAAGTGAAATCAGTAACAATTTTTAATTTAAATACTGAAGACTAGAGAAAGGCTTATTATAAAAAGGAAACTACAATCCCTAATCTGAATACACTTCCAAGTTCCAAACCCAACTATTTCTCCACATTATTTTTGCTGTTGATTACTGTTTATTACAGTCGTGTTATTACCTACCACAGTATACGACCAGAGCTTGAGAAGCTCTGTATAGCCACCTGTTTATCTTCATCAGAGTAGGACTGCAATGGAGTTCAAAGGGATATCCTCACTTCATGAGAGGATATGTAAATTGATTTTAAAATTTTTAGGTCAAGATAAAAGAGTAGTATAAATGGCCTGGATAAATAACAAGGTTGGATACCTGTTCTGAGCTGCTGTTGGGAAGCTACAGTCAGCATCTTATCTGAATAGTGTAATGCAGAGGTAGAGAAATTTTCCTAATGCAGGACTAAATGGACTTCCCAGCCATTTTATGCACCATAAAATACTATGCATCTTAAAATCATGAGGCCATAGATTATATGAAATGCAGTCACAGGCTTTATTCAGTTCCCAGCCTAGAAGTTCCCTCCAGCTTTGATGTTTCCAGCTTAAAAAAATCCCTCTTTGCTAAAAGCATTGACTCAATGTATGTATAAATGCTACAAACCAAAATCAACACCTCCTCAAAAGATAAAGGTGAGAAAGAAAAAATAGCAAGCACAAAAGTGATATATAAAATATTATTGTGATATACAATGATTTCAACTCGTTAGCACTAAACTCGGGTAGCCTGAATCTAAAAACTGCTGCCTGTGTATGCAGGAAGGGAGTTTAATGATAGCCATGAGTGAGTTCTCTAGAGTGGTTTATGAGTGGAATTTGAGATAAGTACCCCAATGTGTAGTTTTAGTTTTTCTGAGCTGAAATGAAGCACAAGATATCCAGCTACTGAACAAGCACAGTGCAGATGGAGAAAGTTTGTAATTAGGGATCAAGAGTCATACGTTGGCCCCCTAAATCTTTGTTGAGTTATCTTGACAAGCTGCACTTTGGTGACTCTGCTGGTACATATGCACAAGTCCCTGTGAGTACACCCACAGAGCATTTCCAAAATGCATCATGGTGCCTGTGGAATGTGGCTGTTATCCTGGCAGTCTCCACATACTTTCCTGGAGCAGATGTATATCTGCACCTGTTTGCCCTCCCTGTTGGTTCCCACCACTGCTTCAAAGGAACTGGAGCTTCTCAGGCGACTCTGCTGTGCTCCTGTGTCCTTGTGCAGCTCCCAGTGGGTGTCGTGGCAGAGGGTTACTCTGCTGCCCTGCATGTGGCCAGGTGGGTTTGAGGAGCAAAGGCAGGGGGTCTCCTTACAGGAACATGGGCACTGCTCATGGGAATGGGTTTCACCATGAGAAGGAGCTAAACTCTCTTGGCAACTCATCACTTACCAGCAAACCTTGTGTTACTACTTTTTTCTCTCTTTTTTTGCTCACTTTCATAGGTGAGCTGCCCTCTTCTTGTGTATTTTAACATGGTTTACACCATAACAGGAGTTATCCAGGGTGAGCACATGCAACCCATTCTGCACAAATCCCAGGATGCTCCTTACTTGGCATATAACCTAATACTTCAGGAGGGACAGCGCAAGTAAATATGTTAGCAGAGAGAGAGCACCTCAAGGAAATGAAAACACAAGCTGCTAGGACCACTTGATATGAGATAAAGTTGATCAAAAGAACTGACTTGACATACTTGCTGGGTCCTGGTGAAGTGGTGCAATGTCACACAAAACCCAACATAGAGCTTCCCAGCAGGAATTTGATCACCTCCTTGTAGGTATAGAGGCTAGACATGGCTTTTGCTTCCTAAGTCTAGAAATTTGGATTTCATAAGAAATGCGTTTTTGAAGAGATCTAACAGGTTTTTGTTAAAATATATAAGTGATGATGAAATTTGATCTTGAAATAAAAAAAAATACAAACAGAAGAAAAAGTATTCTATGTCTCTTTTAGCCCTTTTTCATCTTTTTTAATGATTGTTATTTTAAACTTAAAAAGTATCAAGCCCCATAAAAGCATTAAGCAAAATGGTTTTGATTCATACTCAGGTCAAATGACCCATATTGAAGCATTTTCAAAATTTCATTTTGTGAAGTGTTTTTAAATTGTGGCTGTTTAGTATGGATTTTAGGTTTTAGCTTCCTTTTTTCTTAAGGAGATCAATTTCAATTTTGAAATTTATTATTAATTAATTACCTTTTCTCCATTTTTGGTTCAAGGAGTAGACATATGTGTCTGAGGCAACATCCAGACAATTTGCTGCTTTACCCAGATTTTGAAGCTATTTTTCTACTATCCCTGCAATGGCTTGCAAGGCAAAACCAGCTAAGAAAGTTCTTATAGTTCAACTTTTTATCAACATATTTTAGATTAATGTTTTGTGTCAAATGTTGCTGCTTTAGTAGGACAAAGCAGACCTGGACTGGGAGAGCCAGACAATCAACTGTTTTGTTCGTGATCTGTCACAAGCCAACAACTCTCAAACATTTTTCTAATGCTCCTTACCCATCTTGCCTTCCCAGCAAACTCCTGGCATCTGCTCCCATAAGGTGCTGTGAGAAGGGACTCACAAGGGTGAACCAGTAGTTGAGGTGAAGAGTAGGATGAGGAAAAGGAGTATGGCACCTCAAGAAAAAAGTATAACTCCTTCCCCAGCTTGAATTTACGATGGAGGACAGGGAACCCTACAATTCCTAGGACCTCCTGGTTACCCCCTACCAACCACACCTCCACCTTTATTCCCAATGGTTTTGTGGCTATGCACTTTCACCCAAAAATCCCTGAACTTTCTTTGTGGCTTGTTCCAAAGCTCATGGTCTGCTCCTCTGAGCTGAGGTGATGAGGAAAGGGATTTTCACAAGTGGCTAACATGTAGGTGAGTGAGCAGTGGAAGAAAGGAAACTTTGCAAGATGTACATTGCTGAAATATAAAACTATTCATAAAGGCATGTTCTGTCTTTAAAAAAAACAGGAGAGAAACAAAAAACTCAGGAAGCCATGAAGGCATAAATGCTGTAAATCATAGCCTGTATTCAAGGTACACTTGCTAGCTAATATTCACATACACACAGAATGTGTATTTATGTGTGTATGTGCATTTCATCAGGAGCTACTTCTCAGTTGTGCCTATCAAAATGGTGTCTGTGGTGGAAGTGAACCATCTGCTTCACAGCACTTCTATTTATAAGATCTGCAGCCTGGCAGTGTAGCACATGCAATGTCACTTCAAGCCCTACTCCCCCAGATGAACTCCAATATGTCACTGGGTCGTCCCACCAGCTCCACGTTGATTCTGTAAACAGAAACCTTATCTCCCTGCAGTCTGAGTCAGCAGCTGTACTGGAGCAGGACCTATCTTTAAGACTTGCAGAATGTGTAATCTGATGTCAGAAGACGCACAGAAAGGTATGTGCCACCTGACTCTGGAATGGACAGCAGCCCTTTAATAAGAGTTTCTACAAGTCTGTTTTCATGAGCATAGATTAAACTTCCATGGCATTTGCTTGACTTTTCCAAGGGTGTAATAAATCCTTCCACTTTAAACTATTTTTCTGGGAGTTCTGGCTCTCAACTTCTTACCTGACTTCATGCCATTTTAGGACTGACTTGCTATGTGCTTATAGGTTTTGCACATCAAATGTGCAATACGCATACAATATTTGCCTTTAATTTGGGGATTTAGACCTAGATCCCCCTCAGGCATCAAGGATCAACAATGTATCAACAGAAATCTCTCTGAAAAGTCCTGTTATACAAAAACCTGACCGGAGCATGAGCAGACCTAAAGAAGCATTGTGAAACAGCATGTTGACATACAACTGCTTGCATTATGCATGCCATTAGAACTTCTAAACACATTTTAGTGCCCTCCCACCAGCACAGTTTATATGAATACCCTCCAGCATTACCATTAAACATATTCAAGAAATGGTCCACAGGATATGGCAGATAATGGTTCTTGTTGACACTACAGAAGGGCAAAGATGTTCATGCTAGAAACTGTTTCTAGTATTTTCCAGAGGTGAGACATGCAGTGACTATACTTGGGTGGACTGACTCTTTTTTCCCCATTGCATTTTGATGGCCAAGATGAATTTCTTGCTTGCTTTCTTTGGCTCAATCCCTGATGTAATGAAAATATAACTTACGAGATCACCCAAGTTTCCTGTGGCTCAGGATATGTATTATTGACACCAGTCTATATTCATAAGAAGGTGGCACAATTTCATCAGTATTTTTGGTCTTTTGACTTGAAGGGGTTAAAGTCACTTATACCCACTTCTGACTTCTCCAGAAAAAAAAAACGAAACACAATACTTCGTCACAAGTTATGTTGTGTGGGAGACCAGACGAAATGGAATTAGCAATGTTCTCCACATCAACAGTGCACAGCATGATCTTGTTAAAGAATTATACTGCTTCATAATCCTCAAACAAATAACATTATGGTATAATGGATTGTTTTTTACTTCCTAAGCAGAAGATGGTAGGTTTGTTTTTCCTATTAAACCTAATTTTCATTTCAGACACAAGATAAATGGTTCATTGATGCATTTACTTATCTCTTTCTTGAAGTTTACAGCTGCAAAGAGGAAACTTATTTTGTGGATCCCTTGGTATAAACAAAACTTACCCTCCTGAGTCATAATTTATGGTTTCTTTTTTCTTTTCTACTGCTTTGAACTGAGTATTGATTGAAGAAATTGTAATCAAACACACTTGCCATTCTTGATAGCAAACAAGTTGTTAAATATATATTTTTTTAATCTTGATTTCAGAAATGTATAGAAAGTATTCCTAGGTCAAAATAATCATATTTTAAAATCCCCATTTCTTACTTTTCTCTGCTGCAGCCCCTTGGCAAAAAGATTGACTGTGAAAGGGGTCCCAATTTAAGTTCCTTATCCTGCAGAATCTCTGCTTAAAGTATAACTGATAACAGCACTATGAGCATGGTGTCATGTAAATTAAAATTTTTATATTTCTTCTTTATTAATCTTTTTGTTTGATGCTTCAATCTTCAAATGAACATTTCCAAATAGAAAAATAAAAGTGTATCTCACAAAAAACTTTGAAATAATGCATTCCAGATTTAAAAGAAAAGGGATATTTTTCAAGGTAGAATTGTTTAACAAATTATAACAGATACTTCTAAATAATGTTGATCTACTGTTGAATGTATTGCTTAGACGTAAATTTAAAAGTCTGAAAAACATTATGCCAAGTACTTAAAAATCTTTAGACATTTTGTGCCCCTGGTTATTAGCCACTAATAACTGCTTTTCTGCATTGGATTGAGAATCGAGTAATCTTCCTGCAAATTAAAATACCTTTAAGGCAAATACAAATATGTAAAACCCATTCTATTCCTGAATCTTCAGGGTTTATCCCATTTTGTTGACACATTCCTCAGTTTCTTTTTGCCATGACAATGTTTACTGTCAAACTTTAAAAAATAAAATAAAAATTATTCTGTAGCAAAGATTGTGTGGTCATTTTTTTTTTTTTGGCCCTAGGAGATTTCAGTGTGATATTTTTAATTAATTATAATATGTGCACATGTGTGTATGGCTTTCCAACCAGTTTTCTGGGAAGTGATGGAGACAATGACGCCCCGTACTTCAAATAAAGGTGTTGGTGAATTTAGTCCTTTCTTTTTGAGTCTTCTGCTGAAGGTTATAAATTTTGCAGAACATTCAAGTATTGTAGAGGTTTTCCAGAAAGTGCAGATAACCATGAAGAGGAAGAGCTTCTGTCTACACCTGCTTATCAATACACATGGTAAAAAAGGCCAGATTCCGAATCTGACTGTATTCCTCCTTTTCTTAAAATAAAAAGACTTCGGACTTTCACATGGAGCAGGTAGATGAAGACTCTGAATACACTGGATAAATTCACTAGTTTGCACTCTGCCCCTGAGTAAGCAGCATGTAGAGTTTCCCCCTCACTCCTGTATCTCCAGAGTAGCTCTTTAATGAATAAGCAGAACCAGCCAGAGGGTGGAAGGACAGCTGCCCCACATGGTGCTGCCACAACCCAGTACCAAGATACCAAGAGGAGATGGGATCATATACACCTCACAGACATATACCTCTTGGGAATTCTGTGATGGATTTACCTAACCACTCCAAATATTTCCCAAACGCTGGAATTGTGTAAATAGATCAGTAACAAACTATCAGGAGGAATAATTTTTGCAGAAGAAGTAGTGTGAATGAAGGAGATAAGGAAGAGATAGGTAAAACCAGAACCAAACAAAAGCCTCAAATAATATTAAGGGTATCTTTTCAGATGACAATTAATCCTCAGTATAAGAGACAGAAAAAAGGAATCACTCTGATTGCTCACAGGAGCTGGAAAAATGCATTCATTGTGACACTGTGGATATCTTGACTGAAGGGGAAACTCCAGTTAGAAGAGGTAGAGTTCACCAACACGCATTGCCTCTTGCCACCATTAGACACGATGGCCTGGGGATTTGGCTTGCAGGGGGGAACACCCCCATTGCCTTCTGCCAGGCTGCCATCTGCACACTCACTTCTAGGGGGCTGCTGGGTGTCAGCAATGCACAGAGAAGCATGAACCCAAGAGAAACTAAAGTCAGTGTAAAGCTCCATTACTGTCCTAATGTTTCTTCCTGCAGTTCCTAGTGACTGCTTCATAGTGCTCTCTGCAAGTTTAGGCCAATGAGAAACCTGATGGCACTGACCTTGGATGCTAAGGCAGCAGTATTTTAGGAGCCGGGTCAAGAAGGTGACCGAGGTCCAGTTAAGGGCACCAAAGTTCTGGATTGAATGCAGAAGTCAAGGTAGGCACCTCGGAATGACGTTCACTCAAAGGTGGAATTTGCTTACAGCTATCAAATAGAGAAAGCTGATCCCTCCGCTGAAACTGAGCTCTTCATTTAGAGACGTAGGAAGTCATGACTGTCTCTTCCTACCATACCCTTTCTAGAGAGTGGGCATGAGGACAGTTTCAAAGAACTGGGCACGAATTGCTCTCAAGAAAATATGTGCCTTTATAGATGGAGACAGTGCTTTTTTCAAGGGACATTTCAGACAGGAAGCACTTAGTCACAACTGGGAGACATCGACCAGGTCTCGACCACAAAGCAAAGCAGAGCACAGGACTGCTGTCTGTCTCTAAGACCAATTGGTACAGATTGATTATGTCCATGTAACAGACCAATTGGCTCTGCATCACCTTTTGTCCAGCAGTGGTATTCCTAAAACCCTTTATGGAATCTTTTCTTTTGAAGTTCATTTATTTCTCTCTGGAATTGCCTATATTCCACATGAGGAAGTTGTGGTACAACCCATCAGAGCAGTTCCCATATATAGCATGAGACAGGATGTGGTCAAATGTGGTCTAATCTGCACAGAAGTTGAGCCAGGCTATGCCAATAGGCAAGCAGTGAGGATGGCTAACATGAGATTGTTCTGTGTGACGTTATAAGCTCAGATTTGTATTCTAGGTCTTCCTATATTTCCTTTCTCTCAGCACAATCTCAGCCATGACAAAAGCAAAGGGAGGATAGTCTCCAATTGTCAAGTGGGAGTGCAGGATTTTTGTGAGGGTGAAGAGCTCAAGGCTGGACAGATCTAAGTGTCTGCCATGGAGAAAGGGTGCCTGGGATGACTGTCCCTCCCTCTGGGCTCAAATATCTTACAGTGAACAGCCTTGGGTTGAATGCAGAACTGCACAGCTAGCTCCCTGCCTGCCTGAGGAAAGAATTTGCCTTACATCTGCTGACAGATCTCCAATAACTTGGCAGACTTATAGGAAAGAGAAATAGAGAGTCTCTCCCCATGTGCATATGCATGAGCATGGGCATGTGTTGAAGGGGGCTGTCCCAACACCCACTCTTTCAAAGAAATGCTGCTGAACGATGCATTTTCTGAGGGTCTTAATATGAGTATGTTTGAAGTTTCCTCACTGGGTCCTCCACCCCTCCCTGAAAATTTCAGCAAAGTGGTGACTGCTAGCTGTATCCCAGCATTAGAGACCAAGCTGCTCTGGCTGGCCCAGTCTGTATGTATGTGGAGAAGAACCCTTGCTTCCCAAGGAGTTTAAAAATCAAACACAGATATTTGCAGAAAGCAAAAGTCTTCTAGGGTGAGAAGGTGAATGATTTTTTAAATTATTTTTATTTTTGCCCTCAGTTTTATCTCTGATCATGTCCATGTCTTTTACTGTATGCTTTTCTGGCTTGCCCTGATTCTTGCATGTTGGTTCTGAAACAGGATAACCTTGGGTCTAAAGCCATGAAAGAGAAAAATTACTTTCCCCACTGATCAGGTATAGAATCTGGAACTGATTTTTCAATTCTCTGCTCTATTTAATAAACACTGTGTCCTTTCTGGGAGTGGTGTGGTTTAGGATTAGTAGAAGACTGACCTTTGAATATGGATCCCATTTTCCTCTGATTAATTCTGTTATGTCAATATTTATGTTATACTCAAGGGAATGTCTTTATTTGTATTTGGGAACTTATCCAAAATTTGATTGTCTGGGAGAAAATAGTCTGTTTTGTGCATGTAAAAGCTGTTTCAGGTCAGGCAGAAAAGAAGTAGGTCAAATTTTCTATCCTCAAATTTTGATCTAAGGGATGGGAAAACAAAAATAAAAAGGCATCACATGACTTAATGCTTATGCTTTGAAACACTTTTTCTACTAGAGTTACTCTGAGGACACTCATACAAATCTGTATACACAGACACTAGGGCAGTGAATAATAAGCAAGCTCAGTTATGTGAAATGGGGCACATCAAGTTAACAGTGTGTGATCCAGGTAGCAATTTATACTCACTTCCCTTTGTCTTGGAAATGTGGCAAGGAGGGGGAAAGTAAAAGGCAGAAAAATAAGTTTGTTGTACATTCAGCTGATATTGCATGGGGTTAATATCTGCACACAGGAAAATATTCTCTGTTCATCTCATTATTATGTTTATCAGTCCTACGTCAAGCAGTACATTTGCTGTTATTTTTTTAAATTATCAAATATAATTTTAATTAAATTAGCTTAAAGCTTTAATCACAAATTGTGTAGCTGAAGACTTTCAGATCCTTTTTCCTTCATATGTTACAGCTTCTAAAATATGATTGTGCAGTGACACCATTTCTAGGTAAGTATTGTAAGAGCAACAACAGAGGCAATAATGTCGTGGACCTTTAAGTGCCAGGTGTCTGTAAACTAGCTCTTCTCTGGGGAGCTGAAAAGAATGCAAAGGGAAGCATTAACTGCCTTGGCTGGCAGCCTAACCTGCAGTGCTTTTGCCTGTACTGTGGGAAAACTTACTGCAGTGTCACAGCCCTGCTACTATCAATTAGTGTCAATATGAACAAAGAACACCAGATATAAGGCCAATGTTCTGGAAATATAACAAGCAAAATGATGTTTTGTAGCAAAGCTGAAATTCCACTTTGTATGTGAAAGAGGATCTAGGAAAGGGAAAACAAAAGCAGATTAGTCATACATCTAAATTTAGGGGTTTTTCCATACATGCTACTGTTTCAGATCAGTCATGGAAACTAATGAGTTCAGTGTTATGAGATGAAAAGAATCTCATAGTGACCTGATATGAACTCATAGAAGCCTGATAGGAGGATTTGGCAGGGAATGTAGAGAACCTTTTTATATCATCCAATGGCTCCTTTTAACAGCAACTCCTATCATGTTGTCAGTTGAGCAAATAAAATTGGCCCACTTCTCAGGCCTCCCCTTCAGTATGTTCTAATATCAGAGAGCTGGCTTGATTTTCTGACTCTGCTTGAAGGCTGCACATGAATCTTCCCAGAGGAAAAGGGGATCTGTTGACCAGAATTGTTGCCTCAGACTTCATACAGACCTCCTTCTCAAAGAAGTGAAGGACAGAGTGATGGGTACCTGCTCGCAGTGCAAGCAACCTAGCCTTTCTGTTCAGTGCAGACAAAGTTTAAAAATAAGAACAGTTAACCTCTGGTTATTTATTTTTCTTTGCAACATCTGCTCTGTGTCTCTCTGTGCTGTGCAGTTCTACACTTGTACAGTAAAAGAAGTGAACATAAAGGCCTATAGAAACTGAACTCATGGTATACAACTATTCTGATTTACGTGTTTGACACTATTAACTGCACCCCATGGGTGCAGAGACAACACTGACACAGCCTTACTGTCAATGTGTACTTGCCAAGACCAGAACAGAGATTGCAAATTGAAGAAATTTGGTTAATAGTCACTGCAATCAATTTTCTAGCGTCTAAATTCATCAACATGACTAAACAAGTGAAGCCCAGCTTAAAATCCAACCAAGACTATGAGCATTTGTTCCTCTGTCACCCTGATTACACTATGTTTATTTATTTACATTTCTTTAATTCAATTTTTTTGCAAAAATGACCTTGTAATATGATTTTAATAGGGTTTGGAAATGAATTTTTACCCAAAGAACATATTGCTCAGGTGTCCAGTGTGTGTAAATCAGAACCAGCCTGTAATTGATCATAATTTTGTATGCCTGCTTTGAAAATAAACATGTCAAAAAAAGTCATTATTGCTTCCTTGTGCATTGTTCTAGATAATACACATTTCAGAGAACACATATGTGCTCTGCCCCTCTTAGAAAAGGGTAACATTCATGACTCCTTGCTAGTGGTAGAAATAATGCAGTATTGTACACAGTTGCCTAAGCCAACACTAAACAATCCATCTTGGACACTGGAAACAGTTCATGTATGTAGAGACTTCTGATTGGGTTAAATTTATGGTCCACAAAACTGCTGGTACCTGAGCAAATTCTCCTAGAGTCACCATCAGCATCTCCCAGGACATTGCAGGCCATCAAGGCAAACTTAGAGGCCTGGGGAATTCAGTCATTGCTGGGCAGCAAACACGGAGCTTTTGAGAACCTAGGGCTTGAGATTAGCTCCTTGGTGAAGTGTCTGAAAGTGCAGCAGTCCCTGATGGATAGCTGGGCTGCATGGTGGTGTAAACTTGTGAGGGCCCTCTCCAAGCTATTGGTTTTGGTATCTCTGCCCTGGAAAGCAATAAAAGGAACCCAGAATGACTCAGTCAGAATTTCTTGTGATGAAAACAGTTGCAATATGATTCTCTATGCAATCACCACTCTCTTCAATTTACTTGAAACTTTGGCAGAAAACTTGCCAAAGTGATTATGCAAGAGAAAGAGAAGTTCAGAAAAGTCACTCTCTAGTAAAACCTAAGTAGCTTTTTTCAGAAGTATTCTCCTGATCTGAGTACAGCCATTGGAATTGCACATGAACCAGCAACTCTTTTTCTTTCTGGTATTCTGCTGCATAAACAAAATAATTATAATAAAGAGAAAACTTTTTTTATTCAGTGTGGCCATACCATCTTGAATAAAAATAAAATATTTCAAGGAACAAAAAGAGAGGCACTGACCTACCCATTCTTGGGTCTTCATGATTCTGGTACATGGTTAAACATTTTCATAACTTCATGGTATTTTTCAAATATCGATTGGTCTTTAATTCTCAGACATTAGCACCTGTGATGTAGACCAAAATTCTTGCTTATTTGTCTGCCTTTATTGTCCTCAGTATCTTTTTTTAAAAAAAGGACTTGCATTTTTCTAGGTTTTATCAGTTTTCCTTGATATGGTATTATATTTCCCAAAGCAACGATGCAAAGTTTCCACCTCAAACTGCCAAATAGTATCCCATGTACTGCTCACAGGTTTGTGCATGTCCATGAGTGGCTGACCTTGTGGGCTGAACTCTGTCCATGCTTTTGTAACAGAAACTGCAGCTTGAAGTAAAATTCTCTTTATCTTGTAAGCAATTACAAATTTGAATCCTAATGTATATCTGCTTTTGACATGGGTTTTTATTTTTAAGAAAGGGACAGAATTACACCACCATTACTTCTCTTACCATGAGATGGGGAAAAACAGTAACTCTCTGTCCCAGGGATAATGAATGAGAAAAATTTCTTTAGTAAGGTAAGTTCCAGCTCTGTGGCAGTTCAGACATCACCCTGAAGGTGAATGAAGGGTCCTCCTACATGGTCTTGTGTCTATATAAGCTGATTGTGTTAATCCTTGGTTATGTGGGTTGGCTTTTTCCTTTTTTTTTTTTAGACACATAAACACAATTGTTTTGCTGTAAAGAAAAATAATAGATAATATGCAATGGGGTACTTCACAGAGGTAACATTTAAATGGACTGGTAATCATATTATTTTCCTTACTGCAGTAGGTTTGCATCAGGCAAACATATTCTACTCTTGTGTGTTCTATTGCTAAATATTTATGTAAATATTAATAATATTTTTTAACTTATTTACTCATTTATGTTCCCTCTTTCAGAAATTGGAGGTCTGAGTAGCCTCTTTTTAATAATTTTTTACCTGTCTCACACTGGTACATAGAACATGACTGGACAGGAAGAAGAAGAAGAAGAGGAAGCCTTAGGTTCAGCAGCTCAAACAATGCCAGAATAGTCCTGAATGTAACTGGTGTAACCGAGATAGAAAACACTTCAGAAAAGGATCAGTTCTGACTATGGGAGTCCTGACACCTTACTTAATTTGTCCTGAAAGACTTTAAAAACTGGAAATGTCACGATCATCCCACATTGTTTGTAAAAACACATGTGACATTTGTAGTCTGGATATACAGATTTTAAAGTAACTCATCACAATTTTTACCACCTTTTCTAAAGTTACACTTATTTACCACTTTCTCTCTTACCTAGATTATTCCTTCCAATGGTGTGACTTTGGGCTTTTCCTTATAGGGATGACATTTTTTATCTCCATGTAATTTCTTCAAATAACCAAAATTATTTTGAATTCTGGTCCCCTCTTCAAAAATACTTTCGGTCCTTTGAAATTTACTCTTTTTTCTATCATTCAGGATTTTTTCATGCAAATATCAAGTATCAGGGCCAAGACACACATCCCATAAGCTTCACTAAATACATCCTTATGTTTGAACTTGAGGGAACAATCTGTGATAATTTGTAAATTGAGTCAATTTACTTCCCCCCACACTGAAACAAGAGGACAACCAGTGAGCAGGCTATGAGTCAGGTGCAACTTGGCTTTTCATGTTCTATTGAGACACTGTGATCTGCTGCTATGCTAGATATGTAAGAGTGTCCAGCATAAGTCTTTCCATGGAAGGAGCAACATGTAGGCTCTGGAATACTGAGTAGAGCTTCTGATATAGTGACAAGGATGATGCAGAAATCAATCATTAGTATATTAAATGAAAGAATGTGAGGGATATCACAAGGCTTGTAGAGTGAGTGCAAGAGGAAGATTTCTGTATTAAATTTGGAGCAATCATGACTGCAATCTGGATTTGAAGTAAGAATATATGCTGAATGTTGGATAGAGATGCTTTCACACAGGACAGAAAAGAGAGCAGTGAGAGATTTAATGTTCAAGGAATGATCATCCAGTGAAGTGGTTTACCTGCATAAAATTATTTACTTTGTGAATAAAATAGAAGGAATAAGCAGCTATTTAATCCTTCTGAAAGTTGATCCAGACCCACTGACACCAATGAAAAACTTAGATAACTTCGTGGGGTCTGGAGTAAATCCCTTACAGTGTGTCATTGAAACATTACAGAATAAAATATGACCTGGTAAAATTTTATTAAAGTAAATCAAATTCATCCTAGGAGCCCTTATGTCAAATATACATTCCTTTTTTACTTTACTAGTTCTTCCTTTCATTCATTCATTCAAATGTGTGCTGTAATCAGTGTGCTTACTGGAAAAAGACAGGAAATGTGCACTGTGAAGAAGAACATTACCTAACAAGAATTATGGTTTCAAAAATTATCTGCTCCAGCACATATTTTTATATTACTTTCTAATAATTATGAAACTTAAAAAAACCCCAAAAGCCACAAAAATCCCCCATACATCAATGGGGGACACTCCTCATATTCCATTAGATTTCTGGTTCCTATCTGATGAAAACAGCACTGAGCTGGAACAAACAATGCGTCAAGGATGATTATGCAACACGAGATGAAGAAATATTTCTCAACTCAGTGCCAGGAAAGCTACAGGCAATTCTGGAAGTCACATGCTTTCTGGTGGGATTTTTTTGCATTTTTGTTTTTGTGTCTTGTACAAAAAGATAGCCCTATTTCGGAAGTCAAGTTGCAGGAGGAAACAGCCAGTAGAGAGGATCTTTTCTGTATTTGTGAATTCCGGTTGAACCACAATGAGCACATTCTTCCTTCTCTCTTTTGTGTGTATGTTTAGAGTTTTGTTCTTTTAGTAGTGAAAGTTTAATGGATAGAAAGGGATCAATGGGGGCATTGTTGAAGTGACCTCTGGTGACCATCAGAAAACGAACGAGGGCCAGCAGATGGACACTGCTCTAGCTAGCCATATCTGCAGTGTTTGACAGCTATTTTCAGTTGAATTGTTGTATACTGGATTCTATAGTGTTTCGTTTTACTCATAATGTCATTAAAGACTAAATGCCTGTGGGAGACTAAACACTATATTCTAAGAAAACAGCAGATAAGTGTCTGGGCAAAGAACAAAACAAAGCAAAGCAAAACAAAACAAACCAGGAATTTTGCATAGTAGCATATAATATGTCTGAAAAGCAGTGATAAAATGATAAACAGAGCTATGAAAAAAATTAAGTACAAATCAAAACAGATTACTGTGATTTTTGTGTCAGTTTCAGCTGTCCTAAGTTAGCATCAACATGTCTGTGTGAGGTAGATGGGGGCTGAACAAATGCTAAACCTCAGTGGAGAATTCGATCAGGCCACAGACAGGTTGGTTACACAAGGCTGGCAGAGCTGTCACCCTAAGCAGTTTTGTCTAACCCCATAGCCTGGAGATAGTCCCAGCTTCATCTAAGCCATTGCTATAATATGGAGCAAAACTACTGAAATTGCTTTTTGAACTGGGATCCTTTTATACTGGCATGCATACACTAATTTTTGTCTTGACTAATTTCAAATTTTGTACACGTGTTAAAAACTCCAGTCTGTGAAAGGCTTAATTCAATTGCCTCAAAATATTGTCATATGCATATTGTCTATGACTTCAGCATTTAGATAGTCAGAGAAGGCTGGATGTGACAGAGGAACAATGATAGACAATCTTCTTCCAAACAGGGCAGCCTAATGCAAGAGTAGCAACACAGAGTCACAGAGTCACAGAATCGCAGAATGGATCAGGCTGGACAGGACCACTGTGGGTCCTCTGATCCAGCCTCCCTGCTCAAGCAGGATCATCCCAGGGCACAAGGTACAGAATTGTGTTTGGACAGTTCTTGAATAGCTCCAGTGAGTGACACTCCACAACCTCCTTGAGCAACCATTACTTGGTCACCCACACAGTAAATAAGTTCTTCCTCCTGTTCAGGTGGAGCTTCCTGTGCATCCATTTCTGCCTGTTGCCCCTGGTTCTATTGCCTGGCAGCACTGAACAGAGCCTGGTCCAAGCTCTCACACCTCCCTGCAGATGCTGATAGACATTGATGAGGTCACCTCTCAGACTCTTTTCAAGGCTAAACAGGCCCCACTTCCTCAGCCTTTGCCCATAAGAGAGATGCTCCAGTCCTGTAATCATCTTTGCTGCCCTCCCCCGGATCTCCTTGTCTCTCTTGTGCTGAAGAGCCCAGAATTGGACACAGCACCCCAGGTGCAGCCTCACTAAAGCTGAGTAGAGGGGCAGGGTCACCTCCCTCTGCTGCTGGCACTGCTCTTCCTAACTCAGCCCAGGACACCATTGGCCTTCTTGGCCGCAAGGACACACTGCTGGATCCTGGACAGCTTGGTGTCCACCAGGACCCTCAGCTCCTTCTCTGCAGAGCCACTTTCCAGCAGGTCACCCCCAGGCTGTCCTGGGGTGTGGGGTTATTTCTCCCCAGGTGCAGGACCCTGCATTTGCCTTGGTTGAATTTCAGAAGGCTCTTCCCTGTCCATCTCTCCAGCCTTCTGAAGGGCTGCACAGCACTCTGGGCAACCGGCCACTTCTCCCAGCTTTGTCCCATCAGTGAACTAAAACACCATCCGTGCTCTGGTAGCTGAATCCCTCCCTAAGCACAGATTTCAAATCACAAAGGAAAGCTGCATTTAGATATCTAGATATGAGAGATGGCACCTGGACACCTAAGTTTGGTTTATCAGTCTTGATTTTTCATAGACAGTAGTGAACAAATCTCAGTTATTGTTATTTGGACACATATTTAATGCCCGTATAACTCTATTTTGGCGTCTTCATTTGAGGGCTAAATCCTACCTAAAGGTTCATGTACTGCTAGTATTTGCCATTTTATATGATATATATTATACCCTAGCCACCAAAATAACAAATTCCTAAAGAAGTGGGTGACTATTCTTGAAATCAGAGTTAGAGACAATACTTTAAACAAGCCTATTATCTATTGGTCTCAGGGAAACTACTTAGCTGCTATGAAATAGACACTAAATATTAAAAGTCAGAGAGCTATTTCACATTTGCACCTTTGCCCAGATTCGTTTGCCAAGTAGGTAAGAAAGATAATTAGTTGGAGGATTCTGTTCTGTGTTGTGGAAGTGAAAAAAACTGTTTCATCATGAGAATCACTGGTAGTATCTAACAAAAGCTTACTCATTCCTGTGGGTAAATCAGGTGATCAAGAGAAACAAACACCACTAAGGGATAGGCAGAGTCACAGCCTCTTGTCTCTTGAATCAGGAATCTACTATGGGTACAGCAGGATTTTTCTTCCTTATTTTCCATAATGTCACTTTCTCTTCTAAGAAAAGGAGAAGCAACCTCCCCTTCCCACATCTCCAGGACAAAAGGAAAAAAAAAATAGGTGTGGTTATGCATATCTTTCCTTTCATTGTTCTACGTTCCATTCTATGGAATGACCCTGGATGATGAAAACAAAAGACGAAACTAAAACCATCCTTTTATTATTTTCTATTGAACTCTAAAATAGATGATGTTTTGATTCAAGTTAAAATCTTGTGTAAGGAGTGGTAAGAATTCTCTAGAAAAACTCAGAGATTTTCCTCACAGTTTTCCTTCTTCCTCTTTTTGTTAACTACCCTTTATTTACTGTTAATGAGGAAACTGATATGAAGAGAAACATGTATCATCTTTTCTCACTTGAAATTTAAATATGCAAAACCACAACCTGGCTCAAATCTCACAAATAATTTAAAATATACAATTCAAATACACCATGCATCTCTCTATTTTGAAAATCCTTCAAACAGCTTTTATAGGTAATTTTTTTCTTCCACAGCAGTTGATCCAGTAGCTTGGAGAAGGGTGACAACCATTCAGAGTGACTTTCCTAACTTTACAGACATCTTGAAAACCTCTGACAATGCTAAGAAAAAGAATAGTTTAAGAAATTGACAGAAGGATGTGTTAAACAATCTTCATTGATGAATGGATTGAGGTAGTGCTCTTTTATCTAAATCTGAGCATATTTGTGTTCTGAGGAATTCAGGGTTATAAACACTGTCCCAAAAATCAGACAAAACAGGTCAGATTATTCTCTGTTATACTGTTATAAAGGAAATTTGCATTGAATTCAGTACAGTTTTGAACTGAGACAGAATCTTCACCACAGAATATTAAAATTCTAGATTAATTGTTCATAGCCTATTTTGACTGCCTGTGCATATTAACAAATATAATATGTACTTAATTTTATTTCTTTTTATATTCATTTCACTTGTGCTGTTTGGTGCTTGGTATAATAAGCTAAATTTCAGCAATGAGAATCACTCCCTAACAGGAATAAGCATCTAGAAAATCTTCAAAAATTAAATCTGCTTTTCTTGAGCCTTTTGTGGCTTTGGACAGCTATGAACAGATGTTCTGAGAAGAAAAAAGAACAGAGATGAAGTATAAAGTAAGTATGTGCTATATATTTGCTACTGTTCTGAGATTACACACAAAAGGGATTGAGATCAGTTTAAAAGGCACCATGGTGGAGGGCTGGGAGCCCAGCCATCCTGTACTTTAGGCACAGGATCTACACTTATAGCTTCATGGGTCAAAATTAATGGTGATTGTTAACAAATCAATGACTTTTTTTTTCCCTGCTTCGCCCCATATGCAGATCATTTGAAACAGCCTAAATACCTACTACAGTGTATTACCCTGTGTCTTCAGGAAAGTCTGCTGAGAGAAGCCAGTACATAATGAACAAAACCATTGTTGTTATGCATGTGCTGGCATGGGCTGCAGTTCAGTCCAGTTTTAGGGAGTTTTTGTGCTTGAGGGGAAAATCTCGTTTTCCATTCTCAATATTTTGGGCTTACAGAAGTGAGAAATCCCCATTTCACAGAGGGGAAACAAAACAATTGCTGAAGAAACTCTTCACTGAAGTGTCAGTTAAACCCAGACCACATATATGAAGTAAAAGGCCTCACAACAACAGTCATCTTCCAATCAGGAAAAAACAGTGTACTCCCACAGAACACTTCCTGCCAAGTGACACTGAGCATGAGCTGATATCCCCTTCAAAGATCAATATGGGAACTTGTTGTTTATGTTCTTTATACAGACAATGAAATCACAGAATCAGAGAATATCCTGAGTTGGAAGGGACCCACCAGGATCATCTAGCCCAACTCTTGGCCGTGCACAGGGCACCCCAAAGTCACACCATGTGCTTTCCCTTGTACTTTCCCTGGAGAAATTGCAGGATATGCTAGGTAGAAGGTATATATGATTTAGTCTACTCTAGGTTTTCCTGTGTATTAGCTTTCAATTTATCTCAGATGGACAGTATTCCAGACTTGCAACAGGTTAACATAATTCTCTTCTATTGCTTTTATTTAATGTGTAATGTAGGCAAGTGTTTCCTCTTCTGGACCCAAATATGGTATGCCCCCAAGTTACCCTGACTAAAAGCAGCACACCCAGGATGAATAAAATTCAAATGAAAGTTATTAAACATAATGGTTTAATCACTGTATTTTCCTGAATCCTAAGGGTAGCCTATTAAAGTCATTCAGATTTCAAGTTTCTTTTTAGTGCTTGCTACTTAGTGGAATTTCCAACTTAGTTTTACATTCCTAGGTGTGTGAAGAGAGTCCATCACCTGAAAAACTAGTGATCTGGAAAGAGTTTTAACCATTATTTGAATACTGTGCTTGCCTTGCTCTCACAGCAGGGAAAACCATCACAACTTTTCATTGTTTCTTCCATTGTATGTTTGGAATTGTACTCTAAATTCTACTTTTATTTGTTCACAATTCTAAATATATTGGTGGAAAATATTATTTTTTATTATAAGTGAGCAGATGTTTCTATCTTCTAGTGAATTTTAAGTTCTAAGTATCATTCTCAAGTGATTAATATTTTATATAAAAAAATAAAACTCCACTATGATTTAGATTTTTTGTTTAACTTGCCAATATATCAAAACCAGAGAGACATTGAAAGCCTACATTTCTACCCCCTCTATTGATCACCCTGAAGCAGTTAAAATGGAATTCAGATTTCTCCCTAAGGAAGTACAGATGCACTAAAAATCTCTTACTCCAGCTAATAGTTTGCTACGCCAGAGTAAAATCAGAAAACTTGCTGAATTTATTTGCCCTTTCAAGGGCATGTTCCTGCACACAGTGTGATCTGTGACCTGTAGTAAATCAAGCATGCATAACTATGAACTAACCTCCTGCTTCTGTGTGGTGCCTCCCTCCTATTAAACAGATGTATGGTTTGTCTCAGCAAGGGCTGTAAGGATTGCCCATCAACCAGCAGTTGCCATCCTTTTTCTTTCAGCTAGAAACTTCCCCCTTCCCCAGAAATTATATTCCTATCTTTTCCTAAGTAAAACATATTTTTGCATAATTTTATCCTTTCTTTAATTGTAGTAAGTTCCAACATGAACATTAATTTAATGTTGCTTTGCTTTCCATAGATTTGGACAATGATGCATTGCACCTCAAAGCTTCAAAGCATGTCTAAAATACTGTTCTGCATCTTCAGAAGAGAATGAGGGGGGAAAAAGAGAAAACTGCATTAAAAGATGATGAGGAGAAGAATTTGGGAAATGAGAATAAAGGAAAGATTTATCCAGGAACCATAACAGACTTAAATGTCAGGCACATTCTTCACAAGTACTGCTTGTATGTTTGAAGGCCTTGCAGTCAAAATAGGAACATTCAAATCTTGTTCTTATTTATATAGTACTGGAGTGTATGAACCCTGGATGTATTAGTTCAAGGCCAACAAAGCTCTCAGTGGTTTATATTTGAATTTGATTTATGTATACAAGAAAAAGTTTATTTCTTCTATAAAAACATGTGAGAGGTTTCTCAGAGGGTTTTCCAGGACCAGGGTACTCTAGGCCACTACAGCAACATCTGTAAACACCTGTCCTGCAGAAGCCAGCTTCAGTCACATGCACTTTTGCAAAAATAAAACATTTGCTGAGGTCCAAAAGCAACTTTAAAAGGTTCTCTTAAAAAAATGGAAAAGGATTGTGGAATCTGGTGAGTGGATGGAACACACAGAGTGATAGTGTTATGAACAATGGTCAACAAGATAGGATGGGTGAACAAGACTTAATTCAGTTGAATTCCTCCTCAACATCTAAGAAAAAGAGAGACAACTTTTTTACTACCTTTAGTAGTCCCCTTGAGTAAGACAAAGAGATCTGACATTGGCAGTGCCGGAGCCTAAGTTAAGGGCTCCCTTTTTTCTCCGTATCCCCTCCCACTTGCTCAGTGGCAGCAGCAATTTGGAGCTTTTCCAGGCTGCTCCTGTTTTCTGGCCTCCCTCAGACAAGCAAAGTTATTATTAGCCTCTAAAGAAAGAAAGAAAGAAAATGTGCCTCACACAGGTCCAGGGCTCTGAGCCTCCTGTGCACATTCCTGAGGCTGTGCTTGGTGCTTGAGTAGCTCCTCCCTTTGTCCCCCAGGAAAGACAGGGGCCCCAGCTGCCTGTCCCTGCAGCTGCAGGTTGCAAATGGGGCTATGATGAATAGGGCAAAATTCATCTTAGCACAGAGAAACACCACACACCTAAACAGACCTGCAAGACCGAAGAAGGGAAAAGCAGGCATAAAGAGAGTTATTGTGGCAAGTGTTGGAGAAATAGGATCTGTGTCCACAAAAATAAACCTTAAAAATGCTTGCCAATGTGAAGGAAAGAGGAGGAATGCCTGCTCCTCTGCACTGTTCCCAGAAGTAGAGGGTAAAAGAAAATTAGGGTCAGAAGATGAGCTGGTGAAAGAGTTATTCCTTCAAACTCAGCTCTACAACTGGCATCAGGCCCAAAGCCTGTGAGGCTCCTTGTTTTTCTAGGTCTTGTCATCCTGCTGGCAAGTGAAGGGCAGTCAGAGGTGCCACGTGTCACAGATAACACATGGCACCTGAGCATCTGTCATGCCTCCTCAGATCCCAGGTAGAAGGTCACTCGCTGTTCTCCCACGGAGCACTGTTTGTCTCACGGGAACATGCTGCAGGCCGAAAGTCAGGCAGTCACAGGCTCCACACTCAGGGGACTCTTGTTAATAATTCCTTGTAGTTCACAACCTTTGTAACCAGCCTGGGCTTCATTTCCCTTAGAAACTTGTCAGGCAGCTCTTGGGAGATGTGCGAAAACAGAGATAAACCAAATATATTATTAAACAAATAGCCTCACGCTTAGGAAATGTGGACCTTTCAAGCTTTAAAAGGAGGGAGCATGGTCAGGTTCACCTTGTGATTCAGGACCTCGTGCAGTCCTGTCTGGGGTGAAGGCTGTGTGGATCACAGCATGCTGGAACCCCTCCAGCCTCACCCAGAGTTCTGCAGCTGCCAGCTGAGCACAGAAAAAGGAGTGTATCCAGCATGGCTTTTCAGAATAAATTGATCCACACAAGTGAAGCAATCCTGAAAAGATAGCCTCATCCATCAATAAAACTGAAAATCCTAGAAACCAGGAAAATGCTTACTTTGCTAATCTGTGACCCATTGGTTGAGTGAAAGATCAAATCCTTTGGGATTTGTCCTAAAGAACATCATGAAACTCTTTCTCTTCTTAAGAGGCTGTAATCTCTTGAGAGTAAAAAACCCACAAACAATAAAAACCAATTTGCTCCCATTGGGTCAGCTTGATTGCTATCTCTGCTCATTCTGTTTTCAGTGAAGTGTGCTGTATCTGTAACCACTGAGCAATAGAATAGAATGAATGTATTAATTGCTAAGCTGAATTAAGGGTTTAAGTAAGTGATAAGTAGGGAATTTTCTTTAGTGGCTTATTTACTATACTTGCAGTAATGTTTTGAATTATGTACTGAACTTTTAGATCTGTCACAAGACTTACTTTGCCTGGAGACACATAACATGTCAGCCTGCTGCCGTGAGCTGTTTTGCTGTGCATTGCTGGGGATGTGTTCACTCTCACGCAAATCAGCACAGGCCGAATTGCACTTACAGAACAATTTTGTTTTCAGTAAGCAAGAATTAAAGTTTCAGCAAACAAATTCAGGTTTCCTAAAGTGACAATAATTTTGCCCCGTGAAGTCTTCTTAATGCCAACGGAGGGCTTAATTTTCCTGTCCCTTAAAAAGAACAAAGATGAATTACGAGATTTGTGGTAAGAGTTGCAACAGTACTAGTGAAGTAGAATCTGTGAAGACATAAGGACAAGGTGTATAGAAAGCTGATATATTTAGAAAATACAGACAAGCTTTTTGACTTCAGAGCACCTTTTCAGAAAGAAGAACATTCTGGAGTTTTTTCTAGTGAGATGTATTTGCTGAACTCTAATACAGGAGGTGATAGAATACAGAGAAATCTCCCTGAAAGCTTTTGCAGACTGACAAGAATTACACAGGAGATGCAATTGTCCCAGTGAACTGTCTGGTTCCCACTGAACTGGTGGGAGTCTGACTAAGACAGAGATGGGGAAATGTGTGACAGCTTTTTTGAGCTTTAGATATTTTCTCTGCCCCAGTGTAAATTTTGTCTAACGGCCTGCAGTTTTGGGGCTTCAGGAGAAGTTGCAGAAGGGCTTCAGTCAAACAGCAGGGCAAGGGTGGCACAGCAACTTAAGCAAGAACAGTTAATCAACTAACTGCTCCTCCAACCGCTGTGGCAACCACGCAGTCACGGACCTTTGACAGCAGCACTGCACAGCTACACTCACGGAAACTAAGTTGCCACAAGTGGGGTAATGCAAGTGTGCTGGCTCAAGCTACCTCTGCAGCTCTGTGGGTGGGTATCATACATGATGGAGTGCAACCCCAATTTAGTAGTGACAGACATACTAATTCATCCCAAAACTTTTACTAAGTTGACTGTAAAGTATCTAGAGGAAGGAGAAGTCTCAAAAGAAAAAAAGCTCAGCTGAAGGAGCGGTGCCATTCCCTTGAAAATTATTGTTTCATCAGATTTCAAGCTGTTCTGTTAAAACAGAGTTTCATTTTAAAAAAGAGGCCTATTGGCTAGCTAATGTAAGAGTAATCTAATCTAACTATAACTGTCTAGAAGTTGGTAATTTCAGTGTGAGATGGTCATTTTTGCTTTTCCATATAGCAAGTGAGCAACAGGATGATGCATGTGACCTGTCTTCTCATCACTATATCAATGTGAGACAAAGCTGTCCCTGCCTATTTCTCCTCAGTGAAGAGTTTAGGGAAAACAGTTCTTGCTTAGATGTTTACATTTTAGATGTGTAAGTTGATATAGACTAAATCTTACCCTTTCCTCTACTTTCCTTCTAATATTCCTTTCCTTTCCTTATTACTATTGTGTAATAGGACCTCTAAAAGTTTAAATTATCAACCCATGCATTGGGTAATGATTAGAAAAATACGTAATAGTAACTAAGCTTTCATTAGTACAAAAACGCAGTAGTAGTTTATTAATTTTCTCACCTCACTCTTTGACCCTTGGCTTTAGTATGTGGGAGCTTGTGGGGCATGAAAGTATGTGGGGCTTGTGTGGGAGTATGTGGGGCATGAAAGAGGAGCTTGGTTCTCTTGATTGTTGAATATTTGAGTACTACATTTTGTTTGAACTAAAAGCCCAGGCAGTGGCTGCTTTGGAAGCATTCAAATAGCATAAAACATGAGCAAGGGAGCATGCACAGCAAATAAAATAATTCATTTTCACACAATCCACTATGATCTAGAAAATCATTACTAATGAAATAATTTCAGAAAATTCCCACTAGCAGCACTTACCAGCCTGCCTGACTTGTGGCCTTATTCTAAAAATCAAAGCAACACAAAACAATACAGAGTGCAGAACTTCATCAAGTATATTTTTCTCTCTGATTTTACTGCTATCTTAGTATAAAAGCCCAAAATGCGTAGTCAGAAATGTAAATAGCATTCTTCAGTTTGACTGCTTTTGCTTTTTAGCAATTATGTTAATATATTATATGTGAAACATATTGTATTTATAATATGTTTGAACTGTATAACTTCCCACATTTCTGTACAGCATGTGTTACTGTAGGACTTGTTAATGACACAGTAATTGTGTTTTTTGGAGCTGGATTGTCACAACCTGTCTGAGCTCTATGGAAAGGGTGGCTAATATGAGCTCCCATTGGGAAAAAAAAAGGAAAGGAAGACAAAAAAGAAAACCAAATTGCAACAATAGAAAATTAGGACTATCATTCAAAAACTACTTATAATCCATGAGAACCAATAGAAAGCCAGGTGGAAATATCGCATTACCTATCGGGAAATTTTTGTTCATTTTCTTGTTCCATTTCTGCTCTGCTTAGCACAACAGCACGATTCTCAAGAACTTCTGTAGACCTTAAACAGGATACCACAGTTTGTTATTGGATGTATTAACCTAGAAAGCAATTAAAATGCAGCTCATTTAACTCTGTAGTAAAACTGCTGAGAAAACTGCAGGCAGCTGAGGAATCTGCAGAGTTCCGTGGTGTATTCTCACCAGTTCTGTGCTGGGCAGAAGATGCAGGTTCTGCTTCATAGCAAACTTTGGGGTTTGGAATTTTCAGGTTAAAACAAAATATTTGGAACACATATTCTCAAAATGTAGTTGTACCAAAACATAGATTGAAATTTTATTATTCAAAAATCTCACTGAATGCACCTTCAAAAGCTGTGCATCCCCACTAATGGTTCAGCTTAAATGAAACAACACCTTTCAAGAAAAGTTAATTCTGTCAAAACCTTCCTGACCAACTCTGCCCTGTGTTTACAGAAGCCATGTAAAAAAAGGTTGAAATGTATTTTTAGAATTGCAAATTAGGGGAAATCTATTTACTTGAGAAGTGTAGATCTATAAATAATGCTGACCTTCTATCTTCATCTAGAAACAACTGGTATTTCTGACAGGTTATAATTACTATTCAAGGACAAAAGTTACACATGACTATTCAGGACAAACCCTTCAATTCCTGCTCAGAACTCAGCAAACTTTCTGTTACTGACTTCTGCTACTGAGCTACCTGGGTTTTGTTGGTTTTTCTGTTGTTTTTTTTTTTTTTTCAACTACCTGACCTTCTGCAGAAACAAAATAATAATCCTAACAAACAAGAAATATACTGTGAACAGAATAGCTTATAGATCTGCCCATAAAGCATCTTTCTGCAACCAGTTTGTGTCTATGCTCTTTATTTTTACTGTCCCTATTCTCCTCTGCTTACTATCATCTGTGATAATTAGGTTGTTAACACTTCCAGAAAAATTCTCCTCTGGACAATATCCTTGTATTTTTACATACCTGAGGACTGTCTTGGTCACAGTTGGAGTGTTAAAAATAATAGAGAGGATTTGACATACTCACCAGGATTTCAAACTGTCCTTGCAGAGAAATGGGGCTTGTCTTTGAGGCAAATTTACAAGGAGTAAAAAATTAAACTAGTTCATAATTGATTTAGATTCTCTTGTGAAACCCCTGTTTTCAGGAAGTAGATTGAGGAGTGAATGAAGAGAGAGACACATTCTCCCTCTGACAGTACGAACCAGGCAGTTCCAGTCCATACATAGTGTTCCTTAGGTCACTTGAAGGAAACAGACCCATAAATACCTCTAATGACATTGTAAGTGTTTCATACTAAGCCACTCTCTCACAGTTTAAGATAGATCAGACAAACAAAATTATGGATGACCTCTTTAAATAAAAGCAATCAGAAAATGAAAATATAGTGATAAAGAATTCT
This sequence comes from Notiomystis cincta, assembly GCA_013398075.1. Classification (NCBI taxonomy): domain Eukaryota; kingdom Metazoa; phylum Chordata; class Aves; order Passeriformes; family Notiomystidae; genus Notiomystis; species Notiomystis cincta. Next base: position 83,565 of record VZRX01013434.1, on the reverse strand, counting down.
CTCTAATGTCTGCAGGTGAGAAGACCATGGAAAAAGAGAATGAGAAGCTCGTGTAAGACTAGAGCTAAATTGCCCACTCTATGAACATTCCTTTAAGGTTTCAATCCATGTTTCTTGGCCACAATTGAATAAGATTGCAATTTTCTGCAAGAAAGTGGGTAAGTAAGCACAGAAAGTACTTGTGAGAGATCATGAAAAAGACTGATTTTAAGAAATTAATTCTGCTGGGTTAAATAGCTCCATCTGAAAATAATTCCAGATTGAGAATAATAGGAGTTGAAGAGACTATCTTCTCAGCCAGTGTAAGTTTGAATTTAGGAAGCTTAAAGCATTTTTTGCCATGCTATTATCAGGCCTTAAAGGTATTAAAACTACAAAATCCTTCAGATTATTTTTCCCTGTTAAACGGTTTCTTTTTCTGAGGTACCTAGAAATGGGTTTTCAGCCCATTGTCTGCTCAGCCCTCTGTGAAAAATAGACCAGAGTGGTGTTTTATGTGTGACCATCTCCTGAGGAGAAGTGCAGGCCATGAGGAAAGATCTTTAGGTCTGGCCTCACAAGCAAATCCCAGGGGAAAGGATCTTCCAGATACCCAAGACAGCAGCCGTGGGACTGCCACGGGACTGGCGGCACTTCAAGCACACTGCACCCGAGTGCAGGAAAGAGGGATCAATAATTCAGGCAATGCCAATTTGGAAATGCTGCAAAGTCTTGTGTGTAAGGTATTTTGAATGTTTTTTGACCTGACAAAACTTCGGTTTCAGCTAAATTTTCAATATATTCTAATTAGAACTATCACCTACTGCTAGGTGATAACTCCAGAGATATTCAGGGAAGGAGCACACTGTTTGACCTGGATTAATTAATTCAATTGACAACACAGAAGTAATTAAAAAAATAATAAATTTACTTTCTCAGACAGACAAGTTCCTACCTCATCACTTTTTTTGTGCAGCCTACACCTGGGATTGTAGATGGAAGGTTTTTGTGTGCTACCATAGATGTAATTTTCTGAAAGAAAAAATGAGCAAGGTATGCAAGCACAAAGAAGAAAAATCTATATTACAGATAAGGGTATATAATATTTTTCTTTATTTCAGTCTGAGAACCTTTAAAAGCACTTTAGAGTGGTTAATATTTTGTCTCCACTGACCTGTGTTGCATTGTTCAAGATTTATGATCAAATATAGCATTTTTCAGAATCAATAGTCTGCCGGTCAGAAAGGATTTCCTCAAGCATGTACAGCTGGCTAGCTGCCTGAAGATGCTGAACACTTTCCTTCCCTGCAGCAAAGAGCCATGGTGAATTTTACCATAAGGTCAATTACTTACAGGTGGATGCAGTTTTCAGGTCTTTTGCACAGTTACTTTGCCCTTCATTTTCTGTAATCAGGAAGAAACAGGAAATCCAAATGTCTCGGTAACCTTATTCAATGTAGGGGTCAAATTCCTGTTATAAATTGTTGCAACTCAGTTTGCTTCAAGAAAGCAGTGGCAATTTACCTCAGCTGCCTATACACAGGTAGCTGTTTTCTGTTTCCTTGCTCCTGTTTCTCAGATACTATGTTGCAGTAAAACATAACAATAATTAGTTTTAATTTTTGGGGGGGTTAGTTTGCATTGAAATCCTTATTGTTAATCTGTATAGTTATTTGCTTATGAATATTCTTCTGCCAATTGACATTCTTTGGCCAAATAAGATTCAGCCAGTGATCAGAACTGCAGGGATGGGGTGGCCAGGCGGTTTTCAGGTGCAGAGGAGAGCAAGAGAGCAACATTGCAACAGTGTGGAAGCTCTCCTGCCCTCCAAATATCGATGCTGACCAGAGAGAAGCAGGGTTGGGGTTGCCACCTCCCAGAAATTGGCTTGAAGAACCACAGATAATAATCTCTGCTGCCCTCACTGGATTTTTCCAGTGATTTGGTCAGGTTAAGAGCATTTAGCACTGCAGTCCATCAGCTATCTATGGTTTCTGAGATTTTCAAAAGTTGTCAAGCACTTAATTTCTGTTGAAATCATGTTGCACATTAGTGCTTTTTTATAACATCTCATTCATTCCTGTCAGTAGATACCTCACTGCAGAAAGGGCACTATCTCCAAAAAATCCAGACCCTTTTAGAAATCCAGTGCAGCTTTCCATATATCTCCATAGATATACTAACACAGCTGCACTGAGGGAGTGATGAAATACCTACCAGACAGAAATGAGCCATTAGGAGAAACAATAAAAGGCATAAGCAATGCCTAAATCATGAGAAAGAGACGGCAAATTGAAATCCAGGCAGTAAGAAAAAAATATCACTTAATCATTCGATTAAATGAGAATCCAATGGGCAAATGAACTTTTTATTGTTTCCTGAGATGCTATAACATATACCTTGAGTAGACCTCCTCTGAAGGCAACAAAATGCAGGCTTTGCTTTTATGGAGCAAGACATGGTAGCGACTGTCTGCTTTCCCAGACACAGATTCTAATGCATTCACAAAGAGAAGCATTTGTCTGGCTCAGCCATTTTCAAAGTGTACATCTAGATGGAAGCAGTGCAATATTTATGTCCACCAAAGGCATTAACAGGAAATTCAGATGTAGGGGAGAGATTTGGGAATCTCTGAATAAACATCCTACTGCAATCAGAAGTGGGTGAGTGTTGGCTAGGGTCTTGCTCACATGAGAAGCAGAAGGAAGAAATGTGCTCCTTTACCCAGTAACTCTGTGTTTGTCTTATCTTCTCTCGTATTTGTACTCTGTACCTTTCTCACTTATTTACTGGCCTAATTACCACTCTTAACTGATCTTTCCTAAGGCTCAACTTTGTCTCTGTGGAAGAGAGTATTGTAGGACCATCCAGATTTAGTAGGCAAGTCTTTGTTCTGTCTTCACTGTACAAGGTGAGATTGTGGACTGACTTCTACTTACTATTTAATAAGACACAGTAGACTTTCACATAAGGATTTGCAACTGGCATGGGTTATCCTTTTTCTTTAATGTTTTCCCACTTACTAGTTTTTCAGTACTCAGCTGCTCATGTGTGTTCTCCATGAGCTGCTTTGTTATGTATGAAAGTACACTATAATATCTGCCTTAAACAAAATAGATTGAATTTATCTGATTTTTAATCACCTTACATTTCTTCAGTGGAGTTTGCCTTACACACCCTGAATTCCCACTACAGTCAAATCTGGGGTATAATGAAGGAAAGATTGATCACTGCTAATTATCACAAATAGGGTTTTGTGCAATAAAACACTTAACATTACTGAAAATAACTGTTTTACTCAGGATTAAAATTTATCAGTTAATTAATAGATTTGGTCTTCTCAAAGTTGGTTATTTGTCTAATTTGCAAATCTATAGACAGGCCTGTGATTCTCCATAATTTCACAATTCTTGTATTTCTTGTTCATCTGTGTTTCTATGTGTTGTTTACTGTGCTAGTAAAACCTTCCTTAGTACTTGCTTTCAGGGAAAATCTTTGTGTTTAGAAAAGGGAAAAGAAAGAGGGATGGAGAGTCTCCTTTCCAGGCTGGTACATTTTTTTCCCAGTGTTCTCTATTCTCTGTTGGAGAAGGTGGGATTTTCCCCTCACCAGATGTTCTTCTGAATCATGTGTCATCTGCATCACATTTACAGGTGCAGAATATAATGTACTGAGTTCCCAGGTAGCTGCCAGTTACATAAAAAATTTGGGAGTTGTTAACAAGTTTAATTAACAGCATGTGAATCATGTACTCACATGTCTTCTAATTATGACCAGTTACCTGAAACCCTTAGCTATGCTACAAACTAAGAGCACCCACGAGAACACACGATGTCAAAACAGTTCTGATTTGCAAAAGAGACAACCTTTCCAGAGCTGCAATTAAATATTGGTGAGATATGTTTCCATCATCAAGTAATGACCAGTGCACTGTCCATTCAACCAAAAAGGCACCCATTTAAATGAAAGACAGTCATACAGGTTACTTACATGTATGCTGATGTAGTTCTAATAGGTGCTCTTTTAAACTGTTTCTGCTGAACAAGCACAAGCAACTTAGCAGTAATACATAGAGATGAAGCATAGTGAGGTTATTTTCCTGTAAGGAAAAACTATTAATGACATCACTAAAATATTTTCTGGAATGTCTGACTAGAAGTGTCTTTTATATCCTATTGTATTCTCTTATATAAGGCCTTTTTTTCCCCCACCAAAAAAAACCCTTTACTGGGATTGATAAAGTAAATCTGACACTTGTATATTATACATTCCAATAAATCTCTGAATAATACCCAATGGTATATTACCTCTCCTCCACTAACTCATTTGTATTATGTTAAAAGTAAATAGTAGAGTAACTAAAGGAAATACAGATAATAAAGAAATGAAATGTTGCTTAAGTATCTATTTGGGGAACAGAAATAGTCTAGAAAACTTTGGGTGTTGCCTCTGTTGATATATGTGATTAAATGCCCTCCAATGGTGCAGGAAAGTGAGCAGCTGCTGATATGAAATCTCCAGGCACCTTGTGCCTTTTTGTGGGAAGCTCTGTGAGGAGGCCCCAGGGAGCCTGGGGAGTTTCTTTCTCATGTTGGCTCTCACCGGGGGAAGAGGGCTCTGTTGGGTTGGGAATGGCTTCCCCCATCCCTGCTGATCTAGCTGCTCCACGAAAGGTTAAGCCTGAGTTGTGCAATGGTTTTTCCCTGTGTTTTCCTGAGACTTCTCCTTTGCCCCAGTTCCATACACTTTATCTTTTCTCCAGAGAGCCGTTCCTTACTCTTTCTGGGCCTGATCCCAGAAGCACTGGGATGACAAGAAATCGTGGTAGAGAGTTGCACTAATTTTAGTAAGCTTGGGAACACTTTCTGTGGAAATCAGAGAGAATAAGCCCCCAAAATACCTAAAGAAAAAGAGCTATTGATGAAGTCCTATTTCTCATTGAATTGCACAGGAATATTTATTATTAATGTAATTTACTTCAGTAGTGTTATGATTCAACTTTATCTATTGTAAAGTGTTTCCAGCAACCAATGAAATATTTTAGTAAACAGAAAGCATTTTGATTACTTCAACATAAGACATTTTCAAATCTTTTGTGGAGTTATTTTTTTGTCTTTATTCTCCTACAAGGAATTCAGCAGAGAAAAAAAAATAGCACTGGGATGCATTAGGATCCAAGCATTATATGATGTTTGTTTAATATTTTCCTTTCCTAGTCTTTGGGTTTTTACTTTTCCTGGAAGAAATGAATAATTTGATTCCCTGAATAATTGCCATATACTTACTAATTATTCAAAATGTAAAAATGCATCAGAATAATATCTCTTCAATAAGATGGTTTATATTACAGTGTATATCTATATATAGATAGATATATATAAAGAGTTTTAAGTAACTAAAAAGTAAAAATCACAACAATGATATCCCATTATTTTCTTCCCAAAAATGACACAGACACACTCACACAGACTCACATATATGCACAAATATTTACATATATGTTTGGGTTTTTTTTTGCAAAGTTGTACTCAAAATGGTTTTGTTATTTGTAGATTACTTAAAATGACTTTTCTGTGTATGAAGATCTCACTGAAGGTAAACTGGCCTGCATACAGTGATTTTACTTCTTGCTGTGGAAGTTCCTCTCTTGCCCAAGGAAGGTGTGGCCAAACTTTCACACCCAACAAGCCACATACTTAAGATTTCCCCCAGCAGAGAGTTGTACCTCATCATTTGATGGGTCAGAGGATGGAGGTGGTCATCCATTAGTCCATTTCACTGTGGCTGGGCAGGTACAGCAACAGCAGGACACTTTGGTGGAGCCTGTCAGAGCTGATATTCCCAGTCCTGTTGTGCCCGTGCTGAAACAAAGGTGCTTTCTACCACCCACACTTGAGCCACCTGGGGTACTCATAGGTGAGATCTCCAAACAGTCACATTGCCCACATGGTAGGGACTTCTTGTATCCCCTGGAGCTCAGGAGTTCCTCATGGTGGTGACAATGCATTGAACTTGTATCTGGTTCATGGCTGAGAGGACTGAAATGATTCTCTGTCCAGTAGGTTTTGGTGTAGAGGGCAAAGGGTGATGCTTTCACAGTAACATGTATTGCTGAACAGATGAGCTGTTTTGCATTAGCTGGAGCTGTTTCTGAGTGTGTGGTCTTCATTTTTATGCTTCAAAACACTTCCAGTATTTTATTTGTCTATTTATTGCAACTGGAAGAAAATAAATCGTGTGTAAATGTTCAATAAATGTTTGGAAGTCTCTGTGCCAGACCAATCCAGCTTGGTGGAATACCTGCCCACCAAGGTTTTATTACTTGGCAGTGGCAGATCTTACCTGGCTTTGCTGATGATACTGATCCCTCTGAAATAGAATACTTGCCACCATAAACACCAATATTATCTTTTCTTTTCTCACCTCCTCCTGCACTCCATTATGAGACAGAAATGGAGACCTAGAAACAAGTAGAAAAGCTTTAGCACTTGAATTTGTGATTTTATCTCCTCCTGAGAGAAATGTTTGATATAGTCACAGAAGCAGTTTAAACATAGGATAGGTTAAGATGGGAGTGGTAACCCCACCAGAGAAGAATGAGTGAGACCTGTGGAGACCTGATTATGTGAGAGAAAAGATCTGTTAAAGAAAACCAATTTGGTCAGAATATACAGATTTTTCTAAAACCAGTCATATCACAGGAAAATAGTTTTGGACAAAAAGTGGAGAGGGGGTGGAGGAGGGCAAAGTTTCTGGTCAGACAGGGAAGACCCACTCCAGAATTGTGCTTGTGGTTACCTGTCCAGTCAGCAGGAGAGTGAGAAAACACAGGCTTGAATGTTTATCTCTTACACCCCAGAGAAATGCCCTTAGCATAGGCATGCTTCCCCTGCTGAAATGCTTTGAAATATTTTGGTTTCCTGGTGATATGGAAATGGAACATTTTTGTCATGTCAAAATATTTCATAGGTCAGACAGTTCACTCTTAGCCTGTTGTGCCTGTGTTTTATTCAAGCTCCATCCACTAAAATAATTAATCCAGAAATAATGCACATAGAAAGAGCCAGCAAGCACTATCAGTAAAAAGGCAAACAAGCTAACTGCCCTGTCAAATGATCACTTTATTCTTCTACTGAACAGCATATAAATAAACCTTATCTATGTAACTCTTATGCACCATCTTTTGTCTTTAGATATGAAGCATTTTGTAAGCAGTAAACTCCAGGATGTCATCTAAGCACATGTTTAGACTGTTCTTTAGAGAAAGGCCTAACTGAATACTTGTTTAAGTGCTTTTCTAATTAGGGGTTAATTAATGAAACATCCTGAATTTCCTCTGAAGGGATATTTTTCAGATAGAAAAATGGAAGCCAGACAAGTTGTTTTTCCAAGGGCTGTGCAGAGAGTTGTAGGCAGAGCAAAGATGTTAGCACCTCTCACCTCTCTCCAGACAGTACTGTTTTCCCAAAGAGCCAGGCAGTCTTATTTCAAGCATTTATACTGCATTCACGGGCTAAATGGTGCACCACAGACTTTGAAGTCAGGAAGTGTGGTAGACTACAAGGATACAAGCTGACAACTTTTGAAGCATTTTCTTACCTATCTTTATGGGTCAGGACACGGCAGAATAAATGAGAACCCGGGTACTATTTTATTGACACCTTTTCTTTGTAATTCTCAGACCCTGTAAATCACTCAAAAAAAAAAAAATCCACTTTTCTGCAAATCAGACAAAGAGAAAGGGGAAAGCATTTATTTGACAGAGAAGGTCAAGGATGTTTTCCACTTTCATCTACAATTCCAGCAGCCAAGGGAAATCCAGACTCATGAACAAGGAAAATTGCTCTTATGGTCAATTAATCTATTGCTTTAATTCCCTTCAGAGTGATTGCTGTGATTCCCAGGTGTTTTTCTCCAGAGCCTGGTCTGCCTGTCTAACTCTTTGGTGACAGTCTGACAAATTCCTTATGGACAAGTGCTCACTTTTACATGTTAATGCTCAGCCACACAGCAGAACACTGTTAGGTTAACTAAAAGCCTACATATTAACTGTGTGTAAAGGCTAATGCTATAATTCTGTAAATAGACCTGGGTCTTGTGGTAGCTGTGTATGAAGAAAATTATACCTTAAAATATTTCCTTAAACATATTTAATTTCAAGCCATACTTCTGTCTTTTACAGAACCAGCCTTTCTGAACAAAGCAGGGAATACTGCAGTAAATTTATAGGAGCGTTTATCAAAACCTAGCAACACCACACTACTAATTTGGGATTCAGCAGTTTACTAAATGTGCTAGAAAGTAACAGCAGGAGATGTTCCCAATTTGTGAATGAATTCAGTGCTCAGAGAAGTGAATGAGCCAAGAACAGCCTGGGCAGAGGGAAGTTTGTGGTTCCTCACCTCTTCTCCACATGACAGTTCTTGCTCAAAATTGGACCCATGAATCTTGAGACTTAGTTCCATAAATGAGTCACTTTCTGAGCAATAATAACTTACATGAAATTAGAGTCTGAAATGGTTAGACTCAAAGGAATATTTAGTTTATTCAAATATATTTGATTAAATAGTATCCAGCTGAATATCTAGGACCTGAAAATTCCTGGATCTGCCTTCTTACATGGTTTGAGTCATATTTTTGATTTTGTCCTTTTCTCAACATCAGAGACAGTAAACTAATCTTTTTCCACTCACTGGCACATTTCCTGGTTCTTCTCTCCCAGCTGCCCACAAGCTTCTTACCTCACCTTTGTACTGCTGTGGCGTTTGTGCTCAGCTTTTCCTTACATTTCCACATGCTTTCTCCCAAGTCCTCTTCGTTCAAAGGACAGACCCTTTTCTGCTGGTTTTATCTTAAATCCACTTTTTAATCCTTCCCTTACTGCAGCTTAGATTTTTTTGTTTCTTTGCTTGCTTGCTTGCTTTTTCGTTTTTGTTGTCTTGTTTCATGTTTTTCTTAAAAGAGATACAGTGAATGGTTACAAATAGTAACAACATTTTTTAAAAAATCACCTTGTTAAAATGATCTCTCAAACCTGGGGTTTGCACGAGAACTGTTTGAACATAGTCTCCACAGGGCCAGCTAAGCCTTTCTGCTTTTCGTTTTTATCTTGATGGTTTTTTTGCCTTCTTTCTTTCTTTCTACTCATTTTCACTTCAGCTCCAAAACAGATGAAAACTTGTGGATTTAATCCATACACATAAATTTATAAAATAAAGAAAAGGAGGGAGTATTTTTCTTGAATTTGTCTCTACTTATGCAGATATTTCACTGATACTGAACCACAGATAGTAACCACAGAGTGACCACGTGCTTTCCTTCCTCCCCAGGAGTCCTGTTAATCAAACTCTCTTGCATTAACTGATACAGTTCTGTTAAATCAAAGGCAATGCACTGATTTACTACAGCTGAAATATACCCAGAAAACATTACCCTTCTCTGGTTGTGTTCTTTGCATTCTCTAGTAGGCATATCACATCAACAAATCCATAAAATAAATTGCCACACAATAAAGCAATGTGGCAATAGATCTATTTCTCACCTGTGCATCGAAGTGTGGTTCTTCTGCAGTGTAAATGGGGCCAACATGTTTGTCACTGACATGTAGAGAAAAGCTCATGTGCTGACAGAAAATCTCTTTTGCTGACAGAGTAATGCAGGGCTGAGAAATCTATCAAGAAAAAGGCAGGGAGAAGTTTGTCTGCTGAGCAAGAGTGTGCATAATCCACATCTATTTGTGCTGCTGGATCATCTCATCTACTTTCTTGGATTTGTATATAGTGAATATTTAAATTCTTACGCAGGAATCCAAAATTGTACCTTTAATTTTACCCACCTTCTTAAGTCTGCTTCCCTGTCTCTCATAAACATCACAGGTTTTATTTCACTTAGCTTTGGCCTTCTAACACTTAATCATCTCATTTAAGCTAATTGATTACAACTCCTCCAAGGCTGATGGGAAGAGCTTCATTCCCCCCAAAGCTCTCCATATATGATTCCATGGTTTACTACACAAGCTAGATAAGCTTGCCTACTGAAATTATAAATTGCTGGTACCGAGTGAGAACATTCTCTCCATTTGTGGCTGTATCTTGTATAGCACAGTTGTGTGGAGTCAAGCATTTTCAGTATGAAAAAGAAACATCACAAATCAGAGCTCAGATGTTTTTGCAATCCACAGATATGTAATAATACACTTCCATGGGTACAGAGATATTAATATACAGTCACCTGAATATCACAGGAATTGTTTTTAAGTCCATCTATTAAATATTTCATTGAGTTGTTTTCATTTTAACAGCCTGACTTTCTTTGTTCCTTCATTTTCCCAGTGAACAGAGGACAGCCTCATCTGGGCACTTCACAAACCCTCTCAAATCCTATCTAAAAAATTGGATTTACTTGTAACACTGTGGATAGTAAAAAACACAATCTGAGATCAGTGAGTTGAAACTGATTGACATTTGTTGACTTTTTATTCTTCTGAATGCAAACCTATGTACTTCCACTTTTTAATGTAATGAATTAGATAGAATTTGTTATTTTGTTTCATTTCATACAGTACTTTCAGTATCCTATAAATATACCAGTCATTGTGAGGGCATGCTTATTTGCAAAGAAAAAGTGCAAAGTCAGGTTTAAATACCTATTGTTTATATGTACAGATGATTCATTTCCATTATAGTCTGGAGCTGGTTTTCAATGCTCAGGTGAAAAAGGCACATAGTTCCATATTCCTGCAGATCTGGCCAGGTAGATAAAACACTGGGAGTCCCATCTGTCATAGACTTGATGTTTGGCATTTTTAGGGAGTGCTAGATGCATCCAATGGATTTGGACAGCAGGAATAACACAATGTAGAAGCACTGGACTCATGTACAGATCAACTTTGCCTTGCAATATTAAGAACATTTTCCCATATTTTTGAAAATCTGGAAACCTGAACTGCTGAGTAGCTGTAAATCCAGGGAGGCCCTAGACAAAATTGTCTTACTTTCTATGGAAAGAGGCAAAGTGCCACACATTGGGATGAAAAACAAATATCTGAATGAGTAAGGGAAGAGGTATCTGTTCATAGAGAGAGTCTGGAGATACAGGTGGTTCAATAAGATCTTAAGGCAGTGTTGCCCTACTTTTGCAAAAAGGTGAAACTTGTTCTAGGCTAGGCGATCATCAAGTCATATAAAGTAACCTTTCTATACCAATGAACATTTCTAAAGTCTCAGGTGGATTATAGCACATGGATTTGGGTGTAACAAAATTTCCAAAACAATGGAAATTAATTGAGGAAAAGTTACCAAAAGCCACAATAAATGGTAGAAGATTTAGCACAGTTTATTGCACAGAACACAGAAAATGGACTCTAAAAACAGTTTTCCAGTTAATTTGCTGCAAAGTGGACCTGTGTGTTCCCTGTGGTGTCCATTATTGGACAAGAAATGGTGGCTTGCATTTCAAAGTATGGAAATCCCAGGGAAGGAGCTTTAATGACAAAGGTCAAGAGGCACAGGAATTGATCGCTGAGCAGGAAGATGGAGACTCTGAGACTTTTAAAACAGGTTCAAAAGATGTTTCTTATGAATGACACAGTTCAGATGCTCCTGTCTTGAGGACTGGCCCGTGTGGCCTACCCAGCCCCCTCCACAGGGGATTCTATAAATATGTGCTGAAGGTGCACTCAGCCATCAAAAGTAACAGGGTCAACATGTATTTCAAACCCTGCCTGTCATCAGCTGAAGCAATGTTCATGCAAAGGAGTCAGAGAGTAATGTCAAAATTAATATGGAACCCAGCTAAAAATACCCTGAAGCAGCCCATTAATGCCCATTACTCTTTGCCCCTCTGCCCCCAGTAGGAGTGGGAGGGCTGGATCTCGAGTCACGGGTTGCTGCCAGACTCTGCTACCACACAGCTCCCAGTTCTGCCCTCCCTGCAGGGTTTCCTACACAGCACTGCAGGCACAGCCCCACACATCCCACTTGTGTCCAAGTCCCTTTTCCTGTCTGTACAGGCAGATGAGCTGCAGCCTGTGCAGCATCAGGCACAGGCAGCAGTGCCAAGGATGGCAGAGGACAAAGTGGCTGGCATTTGCTGATAACGAAGAATGCAGTGGGATTCTGTGAAATTATTGTTATTACACAAGGTAAACTGCTCTTACAATTTTTTTAGATGCCATATCTAAAAAACCTAACAAACTCTAGAGCTGACCTCAATAAATGCTCTTTATTTCAAAGGCTACAGTTGATAATGTGGCATATACTTCTAATTAGAGAGTACAGGGGAAAAAAAAGTAAATTAAAAGATCTGCTCTTCTGGGATTTTTTTTTTTTTTTCTTTTGAATGTTTGTGCCCCACTTAATCATTCCAGAGGTATGAATAAAGTAATAACATTTAAGTTGTTTGGAATTTATTTTTCACACGTAGAAAAAAAATTATTTCCACCTGTTTTAAATGGGATATAACAAAACACAAAGAATCTGGAAAAATGTGGCTTTCCCCAATAAAATAAATGATATGACAAGTTTAATTGTCTACAGAGGGTCATAAATGTCCTTGAATCATTTTGAGTAGTAGTGAACAAAATTTATTCCTCCTGACCTAGTACTTTTGTCCAGAAGCAATAGTCATGAAAAGCCTTCACAATTTTAAGTAATACAAAATAAGTACAGGTGAGGGTTTTGGCCATGTGGCAGGGCATGTACTTCAGGGAAGCTTTCATTACAAACAATAGTTTAATTCATACAAAAATATCATCACCAGAGATGTCTCTTATTAGAGTCTTTGAGTCTAACTTTGTCCTTCCTGAAACTTCTGTTGATTCTTGTGGACACAAGATGTGTGTCTGTATTTTTTAATACTGAAAACAGACTTTCTATCATGGATATCTTTCATACAGAGTAATGTTAACACATGATATTAAAAAATTTTCCCTACTTACTCTTCATTTGTGTCTTCATACCAAGATAAGCACAGCCCTGGCTGAGTGTACATGATGCATTTGATATTAAGGATGCTGGATGGATAAGGAACGTGACTGACAAGTCCTTAAAAAAGATTTGTCACATGTATTTTAAGCTAAAAATGCTCTTTGAGAAATACAATTCATCTTCAATGTTAAGCTTGCTAATATTTTTCCAGCAGCAAGTGGAAATAGGGAATGATATAAAACATAGATGATCACAGAACAAACGTTGTTTGCTAATTAACGTGACTGGATCTGATGTGATTAACTTATAAGAATCAAGGCAGTTTCTATCAGTATTTTGAGATTATCTCAGATCTTGTTCAGTCATAGAGGACTCACTTCTTCAGACATGGGATAGACATGCTGTCTCTGAGTAGATGAAACTAATTTCTCATCTGCATGTGACACATAAGTCCTTAGTTCAAGAGGTTCTTCATTTTCCTTCTCTTTCTTTTCCTAGAAAAAAGGAAAACGTTACCATGAAGCAAGTGAACTGAAGGACTGGCTTGACACGTAGCACTAAAAGAAGATAACTGGTCTGTACTTCTTTGTAAAATGTTCTGCCATCCTGCTTCTGCCATGCAGGACCCTCAACAGCAGCAGTGTGTGCTGTACTACAAAGTAAGCAGGACAGCTGAAGTTACACAGAAAAAGAATTCAGCTGAAGAAGCTAAAGTGACTTCACCTTCTTTGGTAGAATCCCACTGTGAATAGGCATTAGGAAGGACCAACTCCGGGCAGCTTGGGGCAGTTTTAAAATTTTGCTGGTTTTAAAGTGTGCCAGAGAGCAGTTGGGACCTTCTTGTTTTCCCACAGTTACCTGCCCAACAGAATCTCTTACTTTGGCCCTCCTGCCGAAGGCTTGTCTGTGCTCAAAAGGGATAGCTGCACTGCTAGAACTAAAGCTATCCCTCCTCTCCCCAGTGCAGAAACAGCTCTTACAAGAGAAAGAGCTCTTTTGCCAATGCCACTCTCAGAATAAGCTGCACAGAAAAAAAACCAAACCTGTTTACTTGTTAAATGGAACCAGTTAGGGTAAGGGTTTGGAGGGTTTTTGCATATTTGTGTTGGTTAAAGCCCTGAGATATCTCTGCTCCTAATAGACTTAGTTGTGCCTGCAAAGATTCAAAATGTGGGCCTGTCTTGGGAATGTAATTCAATGGCTAATTCAGCAATAGCAAGAAAAGTTCTGTGGGCCTTTGTCTTCTGCTTGACACCTGGGATTTTTCAGTGAAAATACTATATTATATTAACAAGAACCCCAGAAAAATTCTCAAATGGGTTATTCCTTAATTCTATGCAACCTGCAGCCACAGTTCTTTCTTTGTGTGTTATTATTGAGTAAAGATGTAATCACCAAAGGTATATGTAAATCTTCCTTGGCCCTCAGGATTGAAAAGGCTTCTTTCACCTATTGTAGCCAGCATAATCATGTTAATTTTGTGCACTATTAGAAACATTTTACACGACCTTTGAAAAGTCAGGTTCAGAGCACTAATTTCAGGGGAAGGCTCTGCTGTACTTCCACCAACACCATGAGCTGCCATAAAGCTCCTCTGGTGCGTGTTGTACTCAGGCAGCTCAGAGATCACAGCTCCTCCTTCCCCTCCTGCCCACAAGCACTGTCTTCCCTTGCAGTTACATAAGGGTTTGTGCAACTCTGTACTGAACTGGTGCAAGAAAGTCATCAGGGTAAAACTAACTTGCTAAAAATTGGTTAATTTGAATCTGAATTAACTCCTTGACAGAGGTGACCCTGTGACCTGCCAGCACTGAGTGTGGCTCTGATAGGTGGAGAACAACGCTCCTCTGAGGTGCCTTCTGACAGAGGTCCTCACTCGTGTCTCCTGCTGCTCTGGGAGCTGCAGTGTAGCTGTGTACACAGGCCACTGCTTCTCCTCCACAGTATGGGGAAAACAGCTCTTTCTCACACCTTATTGATGCTCTGAAGACAAAAATTTATAGACTCTAATCTTCAGTTTTAACAGGTGTTATAACATATGTGTTACATAGGTAAATGAAAGTGGTAACTCCAAAAGTAAAACAGAAATATCTGAATATCTTCAGAAATACAACAGGAATACACCTATCGAATATCAATCCTTTCACTCACTTTACAGCTGGAGAGAATTCAGGCACCATTGGCCTGATCCTGTGCCAAGCAGCTCAGGAGTCTCAGTGTGTGCGAAGCCCTCAGACCTGAATAGGAGAACTTAGACGTTTTTCTGTGTTCGTCAAACCAGTTTGAATAACTCCACTGGCAAAAACACTGATTGTAGTGGTTACTTATAAGAATAATTCACAGTTATTTGAAACAAATTATTGAGAAGAAAAACGTATCTTCTAGAACATTCTCTTTTCTGAAATACCTGAATCTTTGTGAAGTCTAATGTAAAATACCCTTTGGGTAATTGGACAGTCACTGCTTATACCTATCAATAAGAGGTTTCTGTAGATACATTCTGTAAAGCAGGTCCTCTAAAACTGATGTGGTAAAAAATGCTGCTTTTTAATATTTTAATTGATTTTGGAATGGTTCTCAAGAGATGCTGTAAATATGCATCTCAGTTAAACATTTATCAGACTAATGTTGAGTTATTCACAACTTAAATATGTGATTATCAGAAAATATACAATTTCTCATTAGGTGTAGAGAGAGCACAGGTTTAAAATCAAAGGACTCAGTGGATCCCTAAATTCTCTGAGGCTATCCCATCAGTAATGAACACCAGCTGTTCCACCCTGCTGGTCAAGATCCCAGAGGGTAGAGCATGCATTAGGCATTTGAAAGAGCATTTAGCAGCACTCAAGCCGCTCAGCTTTTCAGAGATAACAAAATTATTCCTAGAAACTTCTTCATGAGAGTCGTTCTTAATTAGAACAGGAGACAGTCAAAGATTTCTTGATTATATATACCCATGTAATGCAAATTTTAGTAGTTTATTTTACCTGAAGATCAGGTATATGTAACTGGCTTTGTTCCCAATAGCAGTGAAGGTTATTTGCAGTTTTGGAGAAAGCAGTAACCGTGATATCAGTTCTCATAGGAAATGATAAAGAACTTGGAATATTTCAGGGCATGCTGAAACTTTAATCTTAGCACTCTATCATAGTTGGGCCTCCACTGTTTTGGGGAAAAAAATTGAATGATTTTTCTAAACATACATATTTTTTGAGTGAGTAGCTAGATCAACTAGGGAAAGCCTCCATTTCTCAGCAGTAAGAAAAAGACTGAAAAACGTTATGAAAGGAAGAAAATCAGGACTAGCTTTTATGTAGCTTTAAGTTTCTGGCTTATCAGGATATTGCTTCCTCACTGATTTTGGTCTATGTTGAGTCAGATTCATAGAAGTGTCAGTCATTCATTTTCTGTAAAATCAAGCCAACTGAAGCCATACCAGTTGGAGTTATTAAGAAGTCCTCTTGTTAGATATATTGTCAGATATCTGTACACTGATGAATTCACCGCATTATAATGCAGATAGCCTATTTTATGAAAATTCTCAGAATCTACTGAAGTTCTTGTGTGATAACAGAAAGGATGCTCAAAAATTCCTTTTCCACCTCTTTCTTCTTTAAAATAATGAAGAAATGCAGGTCCATCTGAAGCTATATTCCTATTTTATGTTTTTAGTAAGGCTTCATTAGAAGTCAGCCAAAATAGACAGAAAGATTGATACTTGCCTGAAAATGTTTTGGATAAGCCATTTGTGTAATAGCATTTCATTTCTATGAAGTCTTTGCCTTCATCTGCAGTGCCTAGAGCAGAATTTTCAGAAAGCTTTGTGACAGCTGGAGGAAGAAATAATGGTAAATGGTAAAACCCAAAAAGAATAGTAAGGGATAGATCATCATCTTGCCCTGAATGATGTTGAACTAGGTAACAAACAGGTTTCCTTTCTACAGGAAACCATCATTTGAACAAATCTGGATGGTGAAGAAATATCTAATAATAAGAATTTTGTGTCCATGAGGGAACATCTAACAAAAAGTGTTTGGCCGATGATTTAGTGATGGACACATATAAAGAGAGAGATAATTTTGTACCTGCCCATGATCTCCCTGTCAAATACTCTCTTTTAGATTGTTTCTATTAAGCTATCTACAAACACTGTCAGAAAGTCATCTTCTGAAGGAGCTGTGGATAATCCAGAAACCTTCAATGCCTTTGAGTTACTGCTTCCTTGATATTTTAATTTGTGTGTGTCTCGACTGATTTCCACAAGATTAGTGGTTGTCTTTGTAGGTGAAAATATGATATTCAAATGGTTGTTTATTTCGTGAGGATAGAACTACAAAAATATTGGATATGTTTTCTCATGATGCTTCTTATGAAATGCACTATAAAAATTTGATCCTGTAACTCAATTACTCAATAATCTGAGAAGGAACAGATTCTGTTTTCATGCTGCTTTATTACTAGTTCCATGGAAATGAAAAATGTGGGTATTGTGAACCTGGAAATCAAGATCTAATCCTATAGTCTTCTGTTGCCATTACAGGATGTTTAATTCAGAAATTGAAATGATAGGGATTTTTTTTCTTTGGTTTGGTTTTGTTTTTTTCTTTTTTGTAAAGCAAGTGTTTCATTATTTGTGTAGCATATAAAATACACCTCCAAACCACAGGGAAAAGAAATATTAAGCTTCATAATAAAATATATATTTTTAGATTTTCACTCTCTGCTTCATGTCAGCTAATGTGTTTTTAATTTATCACTCAAAATTAATTTCAGAATTCAAACCCAACACTAAAGTCAGCAGTCAATGTACTATACTTATTGTGTCGTGTAATATCAGTCCCTATGCTTATACTACTAAAAATCTGCATTACATATTATTGAAGATCTTTAATACACATACATTGCAAAGCTCTGTGCTTACTACTGACATGCATTCCAGGGCTTTAAATGATGATGCATATTATATGAAACATACTGTAGCTCATCTTTCCAGAGATCAGTTTCTGGCTATTTATTTGTATTTTGATATTGGCTACAATTTTAGTAGATATTTGCTTTAACAAATGTGTTGCATTCCAAACAATTATTAAAAATTAATTGATATGCTTTTCTAATAGCTCATGTATCCTTACAAGCAACCAGAATTTGATACATATATATTGTTCCAGTTGATAAAATAAAATGGTCATTAGAGTTTCTATGAGAAAATGACATGCCTACTAGGAGCTGAAAATCCTGATCATTTGATTAGAAAACACTGGTACGTTTTCTCCCTCCCCAAAACACATATTTGTTCATAATGGACGATGAAGCTAATTATACACTATCTCCTTGCATGCTGACTGAAGCTGGTTTGCATGTTAATGTGGAGAAGAAACAGCATTAAGACTGTCAGTGCTGGACATGCTTCAATGTTGCCTTTTAATTAAAAGTTCAAATTTCTGAGAGAATAGCTGGAAAAGAATGTACCGGAATCTTACACAAGAGCTCGACTTACAAAACACAGCAGTCACATGGGTTTGTTTCCTGTCACACACTGTTAGCATCAATGACACTGCTGCTGCCAAGTTCACTTGATCTATGCATAAAAGAGATGCTTACTTTTCAAGAGTTATTTGCCCAGCAATAATGAAAACATCCCAAATTCCTTCATAGTTAACATGCTCCCACCCCCAGACATTATTAATATGCGGCCATACAGATCAAGAAAAACAAAGTATTGAATTGCTGACCTCAGGATTTTTCCTGTGGGGTGGGGGTTGCTTTGATTTGGGGTGGTTTAAGTTTTCTCATCAGGAGCAGAGTTTTCTTTTAATGGCTGTTGCATGAAAGCACATTTTCTCTACTTACTGGCTTATCTGTAATATTTTGCATGGATTTCTAGATTGAAGTTCCTTTCATTAATGAAAATTGAGATAGCTGGCAATTCTCTGAAAGCTAGGTTTATGTCCTGAAAGTGTAACAGCCCAAGGAAAATAATGTCCCAAGTTTGTGATTTAAATCATTCATTCCTAACAGTAAGTGAATATCATATTTTCAAAGATAACATGTCAAAGTTTCCCAGAGATATTCATTCCAATGGATCACATCTGATTATCTGTTGCCCTGGAGTAAACACAAAGTAATTTTCCTTGCACAAGTAAATCAGCTCTGTCATCACACAGCTATAAATTGAAGAACAACTGGCCCACCCTCTTTTGATTTTGGAGTGTAATGGCTCAGCTCAGAACAGCAGTAGAATAATATTTGCATATTTGGTCCATTTTAAAGTCAAATACCATTATTTAAATGATAATTGGAATACTTTCTTTAGTAAAGACAGCATAAACAATACATATATGAATTAATCATTTTCTCTTATGAACTTTACAGTTCAATGAAGAGCATCATTTAGCCAATGAAGAACTAGACTGATCAGCAAAATATATCTATAGTTGCATTAGATAAATGAAGAAAATCCTTTTAGTGGAAAGAGGGTTGACCTTGGTGCAGTCTTGTAATATTTTTTCAACTTAAACTCTATTAGATTGTTTCAAAAGTAATTTTTTAAAGAAACAAGTGTCAGATCAGATGAAAAGGCAGTCTAAACCAATGTCCTGCCTCTGACCGTGAGTAAAAGAGGATATCTAATTAACCAAATCATATATAAACTATTATACAGGTTATATAATAGTTTCTCAATCTTCTGTTCTAAGTTCTTATGCTTCTTATGTTCTGTGATATGGCTTTTCCAGTGGATATTGAAGGCAAATGAAGCACTTGAGTCACGATGCTTCTGTTAGCAACTCAAAAATTTACTCTGTTGGCTTAATTGTTTTTTTTTAAAAAAAAAAAAACTTCCATAATTTTTACATTTTCTCTTTTTCTGAACTTCAGAACGTGTGTGCACATTTTTGTTGTATTATGAATACCTGACAGATTGTCTGATCACATGAAAAAAGAAGTATAAGCCAAAGTCACCTTTGGCCTGATGACCTTTCTAAGATTTTGATCTAGATTCCTTTTCAAGAACATTCATTCTAGATCAGCTCAGAGGCTAGATCTTCCTTATAAAAGAGCCTCCAATGTTAACATTTTCTGTTGCTTCATTTTTGATAGCTATCACAAAACTGCACTAGTTAGCCAAGGAATAAAGCAGTAGCTAAGTCCTCACAGCTGCTCAGATGTTGCTTCAAAGCCAGGACACTGCACTGCATGCATCTGTTTGAACCTTCTCATTGGGAGGCTTGGATGCTGTAGGCTCTCAACACATTCAGATCACAGGGAGAGGCAACCCATAACTGCAGCTCAGATCTTGGGTGGCCAAGCCACTTCCAAGGGACAGAGCTGTCTGTACTGACTAGTCAGAGCAGATGTTCCAGTTGTGGGCATATCTTGTTCAGGTGTCTGAATTTGGATAAGTCTAGGCAAGTAAGCTGATAAGTATAGCTCAAAGACAAGTAACATTAAACAGTTTCATGTGATAATGAATTTTATTGAGACTTTTTGGTGGATTATACATAGGGTTTTTTTCAAATTCATTTCCTACACAAGTTTCAATAGACTTTCTAAGTTGAAATACGTGTTTGTGAAAAGCAATTTTCAAAGCTTCATGCCCACAGAACACTGGAATGTATTTCACCTATGCATGTGAAAGAGCTGTCACCAGACACTTTCCTGTGCCCAGACAAACATCAGAGCAAAATGATCCCACTTGAGTGATGTGAGTAACCATGTCTACAGATCACTGCCAGATTTTCAATGTCCGTGAAGGATTATAGCATTAAATGGTTCAAAAAAGTGATTACTGGAAAAGTTGAATAATTGTTTGTTTTCTCAAAACTGAATTCTCTACATAGATATTTGACACAATTAAGATCCTAAATTTATCAAATAAAGCTTTTGTTGTGAATTAGTCACTCCATGACAGCTACAAGCACGAAAAAAATGTAAACACACGTCAAGTGTTGCTTTGTGAAATTTGTCACAATTGACAGCCTTCTGTTAAGGTCTCTGACAGAATGTAAATGAGGTCTTTATTGTTTGAATAATGAAAAAAAAGAGGAATATGTCAAGTCTGTTAAATTTATTTAGACTTTATCACTCTAGGGCCTTCAGTTATACTAAAACAGCCAAGTGATTCCTACAAACATTTTGCCAGAGACAATATTTTACCTTTATTTAGCAAAAAAACAATTAATAACCTTTACAAATCTGAAAGATCATTTTAACTTTCTTCTAATGTCTTTGTTTTTAAAACCCTAAAATAGAGGTAAAAAAACACACTTAAACTATATTCAGAACATAGTAAAGGAAGATTAGCCAAAAAAATTCTCTTTACCCAAAAATAGAGAAATTATTTGGCTTTATTTATTTATCTGTTTATTCATGTTCTCATAAAACATGCCAGAGAATTAATAATGTATTTTGCAAATAAGTTATGATCTAAGACATCAGTCTGAGAAAGCACATATGCACATGCCTGATCAGGGAAGTACTTAACCATATGCCCAGCTTCAGTAGGACTCAAGCATATTCAATGGGATCCTTTCCAAAATTAGGGCCTGAGGCAGTGAGCTATTGAAGGAGAATGCTAGCACAAAAAGTCATGGTAACATAGAATCATTTAGGTTGTAAAAGACCTCTAAGAACATTGAGTCCGATCATTAACCCGGGTCTGCCAAATCCACCGGTAAATCATGTCCCTAAGTTCCACTGGACTAACTTATCCTGCAAGGTCACTCTGACCAACAAATGTACTGAGGTAAAAATCAGACTATTTTTCAAAGGGAATATTTCAAGGATCTCATTCACAGCACAGGCCCCAAGAAACTGTGGTTGCACGACCAGGCTGGTGATATGCCATGGGAAAAGGGTGAGTGGTGTGGGAAGACTGAGAGCTGGTGCTGGGGCTGAAAGATGAAGATGAAACCACCACCACCACCACTGCCACCACTTGGCTGCAGCCTTACACATTTCCTCCAAGATGTGAATGTAGTGAATGACTTTCCAGAACCTCCACGTTCAGACCCTTTTTGTTGGGTAACATTTTGCGTGTTCATTCATTCTTTGGTTTTCTGGGACATAATTTTTGGTTCTTGGTTTTGATTCTCATTTCTGCACTTACATTCTCCATTTTTGCTGATTTAAGGAGTTTCACATGCTCATGATACTGTTTTCAGAAGCACCAAGCCTTGTCTTTATTAGACAAATGTTTGATTGCTCTAAATTAAACTTTCAACTGATCAGTTGCAATATTTTGCTTCAAACCTACTCCTTTATTTAATGCAGCATTTATGTGGATTCACCTTTCCTCTCCATTTTTTTTGTCACTAGGAATTTTTCTGTGAGACCTACTTGTTACAATGGTTGAGTCTGAAACCCTTTTTTGCAGCTACTAAAGAAACTGGCTCTGTCACTGATTTGTATTGAAAATAGGCCCAGAAAGCAATAAAATCAAGTGTAGAAAGAAAATGGCAAGATTTTTGAATTCTGAAGTCAAGCTCAGCATCATCCTTACAGCAGAATGTGTTGCATGGGGAAATATCATTTGGGATTCTTGGCTCATCCCTTCTTCTCCTGGCATATGCTGAAAACTAAAGAAGCACATTAACAGCCAGACACTCACTATCCTCAGGGGTCCCATTCCTCAAGGATACTTAGTACACTTAGGCACCAAATGGAGACCTTTATTTGGTGCTCAGAGGAAAAGTAGGTGATTTATGTATTTGAGAACATGGTGCTGACAAGTTTGAAAGTAAAAGTGGAAAGCTGATGATCTTGATGCTTGATTCCTTTTGAAATTTATCTATGAATTTCTGTGAACAAGACAAACCTTCAAATTCCCTAATATTTTTCCAGTGAGAGATGTTATTTTGAGAAAGTTTTTTTTTAAAAGCAACTCAGTCTGCCATTTGACCTATATTTGTTTCAACCCTAATGCAGCACAAGCAACCCTACTACTTCATTCCTCAGGTTACTCATTCGCACTCTTCCATCACTCCCTCATGTTGTCAGTACAACCATTTGCAGGGCTTTGAAGAGAACTTGATTAGATAAGTGACCTGGGTTAAACATAAATCTTTCACATTCATTCATTTACAGAGTTATTTTTCAGCCATATCAACTCATGATCCAGATGACCACATGAGCCCTGAGGTGGATGTGAGGTGGGGGAAGAAACACATCAGGTGCCTGTCAATGCAGTTAGCACTGTGAATGGCTTAAACATATTGCAAAAATGCATCCCTCTCTCCATAGTTTTCAAATATGGACCTTTTGCTTTCTACCCTCAAAAGGAGCTGTCTTTAATTTGGTCAGTTCTTCAGCCAGTCCCTTTGTGTTGCAGCTGGAAAGGCTGAGATGAGACAGAATGTGGGACCGTGTTTGAAAGACCAGGCAGGATCCTGTGTGTTGGACCCCACTGCATGAGCTGGTGAGCAGCACTGCACTGCATAAGCTGCTACAGATGAAGAAACATCTGGAGGTCTATGGGACAATGTGGGGACTGGTGGTCAGATGAGGATGGAAAGGCAGAGTCAGGGATGGTGAAGAAATAAACATCAGTTTTGAACTCCTCTTGATTTTTGAGCTGACCCCTCTTTATACAACAGCCTGAAACCAGGTTAAAGCACATAATTCTAGGTGGAATACTTACATTGAAGCTTACTGAAGTTTAGCTCCCCCACTAGAATTTCATGTGTTTCAGTTAATTTATCTTACTTTTCTTGAAAGAGGCCATTAAAATAAACCCCGGGAGGAATTATATGCTTGAGTCTTGTACACCCCATGTGATTTCAGTGTCAGGTTTGTACTACCAGCCTTGGTTTACACACTGGTCTTCTCCCTTTCAGCAAGCCACTGGCACCCTGCTCCTTGCTGTGAACTGGCTGCCCACTGGCTGCACTGAGAAGCAGGAGAGACACCAGGGTTGTCAGGCAGCCCTGGGCTGTGTGTTGATTGACTCAGAGCAGAGCCACCAGAAGCCACAACGTCCTGCTGCAGCCCTTCGACCCGGAGGGGACAGCCTGCTCCCAGGACATCCCCGAGGCATGTTCATCATGGGGCCCCTGACTCAAATGTACCCCTCCCAGGCCCCCCATTTCTGGTTTCACAGTGCAAGGCAAGAACACAGTAACAAGAATTTTAGTTCTGGGGGGAAGCTGCTGGGTGAAGGAATTCAAACAACTAACAGTTACCCAGGAAATTATGTTACATATTTTTGAAGAGAACTGACCTCTCAAATTTCTGTTGGAAATTCTTGTTAGATATGACAACCATGGTTCGAATTTACACTAGTTTCATCAAGGATACTCACTCATCATCCACTGGCATTTTCACTCCCAGGATAGCATTTACTAAATAAGAATTCTTGGTCTTTCTTCACATTTTAAGCGATATTTTCATTATTTTCAGTTTAATTCAGTTATGTTTAATTTAATTAATTTAAATAAATAATTAATTTCAAGATTTTTGAGCAGTTTTTAAATCATCAGCCCATAAATTTACTTACCATATGGGATTTTCAAAAGTCTTAGGGTTCTAATTAAATCACAGAGCCTGTTTGGACATGATCATCAAGGGTGTTAAATTAACTTCTTGAGAGCCATTAAGTAGACATGATAATGTCAGGTGTTTTACTTTTTCTTTAAGTGAGAGAAGAAATTCAGCTGCTGTGAGCTTGAGCTTAAAAAAACATTAAACTGAAATAAATTGCTGTTAAAGGTTCGTTTCTTTAACCTTTTGTTCGATAAAAACTCAGAACCGGTTAACTCAACAGCTGAGAACACATTTAATCTTGATTGCTTCATTCTAGCATTACTTAATTTAATTCTTTTATCTTTATCCCTAGCTTTGAAATCTTACCAGCTCTTTCCAAGCCACGGTGATTGATAGTCATATTACTCTCATGTGAATTGGTAGTGAAGGTGATGTTTCTCTGCTTTGAAAGCAATGCCACAAATGAAATTGAAAACTGTACTTTTAAGAAGAGAAAGAGTACTTATGATTTGGGTAAAATTATCAACCTTGGTGCCAATACAAAAATTGAAGTATAAGAGTAGCCTCATTTACTCATATCCTACATTTAATTTACATTTAATATCAACCCTTAAGTGCCAATTTTAATGCTAAATGGGCTGTTACTTTGGAAATAGATTATCTGGTTTGATGGAGTGCCAGAAGCTTTGACATCTAGTTCAGCACAAGGATAGTTGAAGAAAGCCACCTTAAACGCAACAATTTTCAAGGACAGTGGGAATGTATTGCTCTGTTAGGAAACTCTGTATGCTGGACACATGCTGTTCATGGCTGACATGGACTGCAAGTGGTAAAGCACTCCACAGGCATTCACCCCGTGTTTGCATTACTCAGACAGCCTTGGTGTTGGCTTGTCATAGCATGTGGATCCTTTAAGTTCTTCCAGCTCAACTGATTCAGAGATCTAGTTTTACTACAATACATTCACAGCAAGAATAGCAAAGAACCTGGGAGCCCATACCAAGGTTCAGGTTACTGATTTTGTGTCAAGGCTGGCAATAGGACAGCATTGCAGAGCTGAAGTCTCAGAGAGCGGCCTCGGTGGCTTCTGGAGAAGTATCTGAAATCAGTCCACTTTAGAGCTCCAAGTCCACCCTCTGCCTGCTTGGGCATGTCCCAGTTTATGCATTTGGACACCAATATTCTGGCTAAGTAGTTCAGAGATATCTAGGGAAGTACCTAAAACTTTCCTAGGTGAACCATCAGGCATGTTGAGAACGTGTCTGACATCCTGGACCAGGAAAACCTAAAAGTTATTATTTTCATTCAGAAACAATTATTCACCATTCTTGTGGGAGCCAACCAGTTTGATCCCCATCCTAGATACCCTCCATCTTGAAGGGAGTGAGTCTACATCTCCTAGTGGCAAATCACTGTGGTGGACACCAGCCATGAGGTGGCTTTCCAGAGCAGCTGGGCTACTTCACAGAGGAGAGTGAAGGATTTGTGCTACCATGGGGAAAACAAAGCAGGAATGTGCACCTCTGCCAACACAAAGGGTGATTACCCATAAAGAAATTCTTAGACTCTCCTTTGCTTCCACAAATGCTGTAGATTTATTCAGTTATTAACTTTTTAATGTGACATTCCTAGATTAAGGACTGCAAAGGAAGTCATACTTATTTACATAATTTGTATTACATTGGCACCTAGAGTCCCTAACAAGGCTGATGTCTGATATTCTAGTCAAGGTATTAATTTGTTGAGGGGCAGTCCTTAAGAGTTTACAATTTAGTAAAGAAAACACAGCAGTCAGGAAAGGACAGCGTTCTTATGACGTAAATGTGTTTAGACCATTATGGACCCATTTCTATTTGTGTGAATTTCACTTAAATTTATATGGTTTTTTCTCTCCCATTTTTGTGGTGAACTGAAAGGCTCTGTACACACCAAAACATCCAAAATGTTTCTAATATCTACCATCATGCAGGTATCATTTCTGAAGGGCTTTGGAAAGACACTCTTGACATACTGAAACTATTCTCTGTATCAATAAAAACAGTCTTTAAATGATGTGCATAAACTGAGCCATGTTAGAGTTTGCATTTGGAAGATTTACAGGGTACTAAGCATGCAAACTATCCTAGATCTGCAAAGAGCAGTGAAACATATCCCTTCAAACTGAAAGCACTAACACTTCTGGGAGCTTAAATTTGATTAATGATATCAATGGCTGTAAACATTTGTTTTTCAGATTTTGACCTTAAACAATGCATGAGCCACTGAAGAACCAGCACTCATCACATGTAATTTACAGCCCTGTCTTTTTCTCCTCTGTCTTCAATAGTGCTCAAAGCTTTGTCAGGGATACACCTAGCCTTTTTTTTCTTTCTTTTTTATTTTTTTTGGCGTGAGGCTTTGTAACAAGAAGAGTTGATTTTGGTAGTTCATGGAAGTTAAATCAGTGCTGAAGCAATGACCTATTAACCTTGCAAGAAGGGATCAGAGCAGAAAAGATTTGAACTGAGGGCTGTTCTGCTTTTAGAGACATAGGGACAGGTTTTCACATTAATAGATGTTTTACCTACACTATGCAAGCCATGCCAGTTTGAATTCACCCAAACTACAGAGTGAATACAAAGTACAGAGGGAAAACTACTACTTTTTGCCAGCTGTTTATGCTGTGCTTGATGCACCCCAGGATGGGTTTTGTTTTCTTGGCTGCCAAAACAAACACTGCTTATTTACATATGTGTTATTGCATTGTATTTGTATTGAAGCCTTCTGGTTCTTCAAGGATCCAAGAAAACTACTATATGGCAGACCATTAAGTAAAAACTAGATTGGTCCTGAATCATGCTGAAAAAGGGAATATGTGGTAGGAGATATTGACACAAGCTTTTGCAGGTATTAACTGGACATCACAGTAGGAAATGCCAATTTTCTTGGGTTTTTTTCAGAAGTTTGATATACTACTAACATTAAGCCTGATTTTGTGGGTACACTCAATGTAGCAGAGCCCAGGATAGGTTATGACTTTAAAAAATTAAAATATGAAGGTGGGAAAGATAGAGTTGTGGAGTATTTCCTAGGAGTAATATGTAGAGAAGGATCCTGATGGGAGAGGATGAGGATGCTGGGCCAAATCCCTGCCTTTCATCCCCTGCCCTCCTTCCTGCCTGTGCAGGGGGCTGCCAGGAGCCATGGCCCCCCTACTTTGCTCACAGCTCTGCACCCTCTTGGCACTTCTCCACCCACCTCCACCCAGCCTATACAAATGGCTTTCAAGCTATAGGTAAGTAAAATGTGCCACTCTTGTGAGAGAAAAGGCTATGAGAAGGAATAAACTAATTCAGGCTGAGGAGATGAGGACTTCTCCCATCTTTATAGTTTGCAGACTGCTTTAATTCTTGTCTGTGAGTAGCTCCCACAGAGCAAGTAAAATTACAGTGAACTATGACATAATTGAGGAAAAAACCAGGATCTTGTTTGATGATGACCATATACTCCTGTCTGCCAATAAAATTACAAACGCACATTTATTTCTGCTTTCACTGTAACCACTCATCCCACTTTTCTGCTGTTTTGCTTTTAAAAGTTTAAAGACTCTGAAACAGTACATTATCTAGTCAGATTTTTAAATGTACTTCAACACTGAAGGTACAAAAGGACTGTTTTGACAATTTGCTGGAAATGCTGTTACAGTTTCTAGCTGTGAAACTGAACTTGCATTACCTCAACTGACCGGAGCCGTAGCAGACTCTCAGATGGAATGTATGCATCACTCTGCCAATTCAGGGTTATTTAATACGGTATGTCTGGAACCAGCCTTTTTGTTGAAATTGTTTTGGCTAAGAAACTGTCCAGATGAGTCTACTGCAAAACTATGTGCTTTGACTGGGATTTTCAGAGTTGGTCTGGAATCGCTCTGCTCAAAACCAGCAGTGTTAGAGATTTCTTCTTTTGGAGAATATCTCTGAAACCAAAGGTTTGGTTAGGTTTTGCTCATTTTTATTTTATTTATTTTTATATAGGATCAGTGCAACTCATGTATGCATATATTATTGCATACAAAACAACTTCACCTTTTTCACTGTCTGTGCTAAAAACATACAATAAAATACCACCAGAGATAGGGTGATAAAGATAGGAAAGAACTGTAATTTAGTCATGTGAATGTAAGATATAATTTTTCAGTATTCTGTTTAGCCATGAATCATATTACCCAGAAATGGTTAGTTATTATTTTAATGTGAATAGCTGATGTATTGCAGTAAGTGCTGGCATTTTTCTGCTGTGAGGGTTTTCTATTCACACTAATGAGCATTTTTCTTTTAAATTGGTTGCACTGTTTAATTCATTGTGATACCTCTTTGACACTCAAGAACAAATTTTGCTCTCGATCATACTAATGCAAATATACGATCAGCTATCTGTTCTCATCAGTGATAGACTTTGTTTTGCCCAGTGTTTTAAACAAGATTTTAGTCACATTTCCATCACAAAATAATAACTAAGAAGAATCTGAACGGATGGACTTTTATTTCTTTATGTCGGTGAAAGAAAGAGACTTTGGTCTTATGTAGTTAAATGTACTATTTCATACCTGAGTGTAGAGTTATGTATATCACAGGCTGTAGTAAGTAATGAGCCTGAGTTACCCTCAAAAACAGCAATCATGGTGAGTGAAATATTAAACCCAAGTCAATAGTCACTGCTGAGAAAGCAGAGCCTGTTAACCTGGGCATGACAGCCCCACAGCTGCTGCTGCTGCTCTTTGAAAGGTGACTGAAAGGCTGAGTACTCTGCCAGGAAGGTGTTGAGGAATTTAGCAGAGGTGAGCTCAGGTACAGCCTCACCTGCCCCACAGCTGGCACACAGTGAGAGGTGGCACCTGTGGAAAGGGCAGAAAAAATGAATGTGTCAGCTCCTCCCTCAGACACTGGAGTTCACAATCTGGCATATTAATTTGAGCTGCTTTTCTTGGATGAGATTTGTCTGGATGGTTTTTCAAGTCCTACGAGGTAGATTGAATTCAATTTTTCATCTTACTCATCATTAAGTGTGTAATGGGCAGTTTCAGGCTTGTAATGAAACTAGGTCAAACAGTAGCTGGCTTGTATAAGCTCCAAATGTCTGGTTCACTAGAGTCTGGTATGTTTTAAATGAGAATAGATGGTATTTTGATGTACCTTAAAAACCTTAAAAGGATAAATGTACATTAGCCATGAATAGAGTTTTCTTATAAAATATGGAAATCAATTATGTCCCAAGTCCAGCATTTCCCTCTTCAGGCCTTTGGGATGTGATCACAAATGCCATTTCAATGTCCAAAATTCAAGTTATATAGTTTAAATCCTGCCAACTTTCACTGCACTAATTCTAATCAACATCACAGAAAAGATACTTTGAAGTCCAGAGTTTAAGTCTGTATGGGAATATAATGCAAAGTAGCATAAAATCTTTATATAGCCCCACACACACTCATTCAGTGCTTCAAGTACTTTGTCCAGCTTGTGATGCAATAGATAATATACCATGCAACTGTCTTTAGCAAAATTAATGCAAAAAACCCCAAAAGCCCAAAACAAAACAGTTCACTCTTCTCATTCTTGACATTTTAAACAGCTGTTTCAGGACCACAGATAAAGAAAAATATACAAATTGTTATTTGTGAAGTTTGAAAATGCACATCTTTGTACTATGTTCATCACAAAGGAAACAGAAATGAGGAAATGTATGCTAGACACTGAAATACCAGATTGCAGGGCACAGCCTTGGGGTTCTCATGTCAGCATTCCTGCTGAGCCCTCAGCAAGCCACTGAACCAGGCTCCACCAATTCTCTTCACACCTTTTATTTCTTCTGAGCTTCTCTGGGGCAAAACTGCTTTTTTCTGTGCTTATAAGAGTAGTTGATTTAATCAAGAACTAGATAATTAATTATGGAAATGGCACCTGGTTGTGATATCACAAGCTATGGTAGATAATAGCACATTCAGTCAGTAGACAAAGTGTCAAAACCCATGTAAGTATCAACAGTGGCTATGATATTTACAAGTTTGCAGAGAATATGAATGAGGAAAGTTTTCAGAGAGTGCTGGTTCCCTATCTTCAGAGGCCTACAGTCCATTAATATAACCCTCTCTTTGAGCCAAAATTTATGCTGTTAAAAATGAAGCTACTGTACCTTTCCTGGACTAAATCCCCACCTGGATCAGTCTTGCTCCAGTGCCCTAAGTCTCACTTTCCCTTCTGCTCAGCATTGCACCTTTGCTAGCTCCAGGGGTAGGCATTGGTCTTCATCTTCAGCTATTCCACAGCCTTGCAGTAAGAGCACCTTCTTAAAAGTGGGATCTGCAGATTCAAAACCACCAGAGGCCAAGAAGAGTCAAAAGTGTGTGTTTCCCATATTGTAAATGTTAGTCTATTCTGTTAGGCCATTGTGTGGAAGTCAGTGCATGACCTGAGCATGTCTGATGGATCAGGCTTCTCTAAGAAGTTAGAGTAGGTTTAGCTGCCTCGTGCCTTTTATCAGCTTGCACTGCAGTGTAGAAGCTTTATACTCTCAGCCAGTGCATCTCTGAGTAAGTGATATGCCAGTCCCTAGGATCTTTGAAACAGAGGAACAAATTGATTTTAAGCACCTCCAAGGCTTAGAGAGGACCCGGGTGTCAGCACTCTGAGAACTATGGACGTGGTACTGGGGACACAGGAGTGTGAATGAAACCTCATCAGAGGGGAGGGAAGCTGGTCCCTGGGCTTGGTGTAGCAGTTCAAATGAATACCTGCACTAACCATTCACATTCTTGCCTTTTGGTAAGGGAAAAAATCAGTGTATTATTTTTTCTACCCTGACCCCACTTATTACTTGAGCTGAGTGAATAATTCACAGTATATATCTTTCCTGATGAACAGAGCTGATTTTTTCTTCTTGAGCATGAAACCATCTGCCTGTAGCTATGAATAGATTGTAGTTTCCTCATGTTTCTCTCTCTATAAAATGCAATGATTTCCACCTCCCCCTCTTTCACCTCCCCTCTTCCAGTCTTATTATCTCTATGAATTGATCCTGACCTGACCTCTGAACTGTTTCCTGGCCACAGAAATCATCAGGGTTGTGTCTTTCAGCCACAGGTATAGAGAGCTCATCTATGTTACTATTTGCTATTGTTTAATCTTTTTTTTGGCTCGTTTTGATAGATGCTCTCAAGAAGAACAAGATGTTATTATGAACACTTTTACACATTTCTCATCTATTCGATATATGTAGATCTGGGGGAAGATACAAAAACAGGTGCAGCATAAAGTAAAATTGAAAAAGGTTGGTTAATAGAATAAGGAGTTTTCTGAGTAATTTCTAGACCTAAATCTGACACAGAAATTTGAAGTCAAAAATGTTTGAAACCTTATAACTATTACTTTGAAATCAAATTTTTTGCTATCCTTTATTGTAGTAACATTCTCTGACAAGCAAATACAGCAGTGGCAGGGTGCAGGTTGAATGAACCATAACAAATATGAATATATTAAAAAACTCACCAGTATTTTTGGAAGGACTTGTGTTTTATTTGGGATGTATTTTGCTATAGTCATTCCAGCCTTTTTTATGCTTGATTAATCATTGCTAATTTGTGAACTCACTAAGACAAGGGTTACTTCTCACTGCAAGCATGTGAGTCATCCTGGTGGATTCAAGGCATGTCACTCTCTGTCTGCTGTAAAATTATATTTTTCTGTCTTTCTAGAAGCCTGTTGTCTAATTCAGCCCTACAGCTGGATCAACAAAACAGCTCTGAGTGAATCATTCACTGCCATCCCTGTAAGCAAGGTTCTTGCAGTAATTCTGAGTCAAGTCTAGAACTAATGCCAAATTTAAAACATGGCCCCATCTAAGCTGTTTCTTTACAAGTAAATATAACATCTATAGTTATCTTAAAGATTTATTTTTATTCTCTGGAAACAAATCTGGGAAAAGAGATGGGAGAGACTTGCTACTGCAGTGAAATCATGTGAGCTTCAAACAGAAAGGCTGATAGCAACAGATACACATTTTGCAAGCTTTTATATCCTTAACATGCTGGACACCTCAAAGTATATTGACTGCCTCTGGTTCACTGATCTCAGTGGCAGTTTAAAGCATTTGCTGTAGCAGGAGATAAGAATCATTTTACAGGATGGAATGTACCAATATGTGAAAGACTGTCATGTTAACCATGGCATCTTGGGTTTCACATAGAATCTTAATATTTATTTAGGCTACCAAAGTGCACCAATCACTGGCTGTCAAGAGATTGATCAAGGTATTCAGAAGTGGCTATTTAATTTCGCAGATTTATAATACACACTTAAGCATGAAATGAATTCTGATTTTTCAATTACTTCAGCTCAATACACAACTTTTTCTTTTTTTTTTGGTAAAATTATTGCTCCTTTTTTATGAAACATTTAAAGAATTAAATAATTTTGATAAATATTTCAGTAATAGTTGCTTTCACTCTTGAGATGCTTGAAAACATTTCAGTTCTTTTCTGTTTTTCTATATTTCAATTAGGAGTTCTGTTAGTTATAAATGGCCACAAGTTATAATATATTTTCTGATTAGCTAATTAGCAAATTATGGTCTGGAAATTTATCAGAAATGGTATTAACTTGTATTTCTTTGGGATTATTCCAGCACAACATGATCACATCTGAAAGGATGAAGAGGAGGTAATCTACCTGAAGCCCTGTGTACTGCAGCAAAATTAGGGAGAGTAATTTGTCATTTCCTATCAGCTGTCTGAGTGTATTCCTGATCTATTCTTATGACAGTTATCTCATGGTCTGTAGTGCTGTACCTTTCTTCCTGTATAGGAAAAATGGCATGGGATCCAAATTGTGATACAGTCTAGACAGATTTACTGCATGACTTACTTTGAACAGCTGAATTGTCTATATTCTTTGCTAATATTAAGGTACAATTTTGGTGGTTAGGTTGGCTGGTTTCAGTACTTGTTTGGACTTTTTTTCTGTTTCTGCCTATGAGGACTCCGGTTTGCAATATATTCTCACTTCTCCTGTGTCTGTGGCAGAATTAAGATTTGCATAGTCCCCTCTTTATGCTTCTTTTTTTGCACTCTTATGTTAGTGCCATATCAGTAAAGATTCTTTGTCCTTGTATCAGCATAACATTGGTCCAGTGCAGTGGAAAGTCCATCCCAAAGAACATAGATTCTAAGAATCATTCATTTTTCAGTACTTGAGTAATTCTGGAATCATGGTCATAACACCTTTACCATATGTCAGTTGCCTTGACTCTGCAGAGAGACCCCCAGTAGCTCATGTCCTCATCCCCTTTATCAGCGTTTGGAAACATATTTCATACACCAAGGTCACAGAGCTATGAAGACATACAAGAAACCTCTTGTATTTTATTTTAAATGTATGTATTCATTTCCTGTTTGATATCAAGTCAAGGACAGCATTTACTGACCTTGCACCTTGACTTAATGAGATCCAGTACTATAGCTATTCAGGAGTTAAAAATCCACCAGCCACTCTAACAGATGTAATTAAGGAGTCAATTGTCAAATACCAGGGTAAAAGATTGAAGCCAAGACAGACCATTTCTGGAAAAGCAGACTTAGTGATGGAGTGGGAACAGCTTCATAGGAACATGAAAACTTTATAGCTGAAACAGGGATTCTAAGTAGAGGACAGTCCAAACATGCAAGTAGGATTTCTGCAGCTGCCTAGTTCAGGGTCTCTGGGGTAAGAGCAGAGGAATTCTTTGGACTGAATGTAAATTTTCTATATACTTTCATTTTATTTGAAATCTTTGTGGGAGGAAATAGCCAAATGTGCTATAGAGAAGGGGCATGAGGCGACAGGGAAAATTTCTAAGCTGCTTTGCTAGCTGGAAGACTTTGAGATTGACTCATTTTCTGACCTCTTTGGTTGCCTCATCATAAAACATTTTAGCATCTATGCTTCCCTGTTTGGAGATTTAATGGCTACCACCTGTCAGCAGAGGAATCCTCCTTTCGTTTCTCACCTAAAATCTACTGTATATATAGTGACATATAACTGTGTAGGAACTGACATACTTTCCCCAGGAGAATCTAGTAATTTTTCTGACTTTGACAAACATAGCCATTCAAGTGTAAGTTTTGGGGCTTTTTTTCATAGAAGGTTAAAGGATAATATATACTTGACCTATGAAATGACAGTATAATTCTGCTGTGGTATCAAAGGCTTATATCCATCAAACAAAACTAGATTATCACAGTCCTTATTTCTTAATTATTTACGAATACAAGACCTGAAGGACTCTTTGTGTAGGAAATCTGCTGCTTGTTCGAAATTTTTATCTGGAGAAAGTGGTATAATTTTTTAGACATGCAGACATGTAGTCATGCTTAAGAGTTCATGAATTTGGGGACATTTATTTATTTGTTAAGAGTAGAATTAACTAAACATCTGACAGCTCATCATCCTGTGAAGGTAGCCCACTGATCAACATTCAGTGAGAATGGTCCTTCCACTTCTGTGATGAGATATCTGTAAACGTTTACAGAAAAAGAACTGTTCTACATGTGGCTAGAGCATGGAAAAACTTTAATAAAAATACTCCCTTAACCTTTGGAAGCAAAAAAGGTGATAAAGCAAATGAAGTAGATGTATCAAAGAACTTTCCTTTGGCCTTCTGTCATAGAATTAAAAAGGAGGACTTTAAAGTGCTTCTGAAGAGAGACTCTCTCACAATAATCATTTGTATACAAATGACATCTTAAGTGAAATATATTTAATTGGGTGCAAAAATATGAAAAATAAATTATAATCAATAATGTGAACAAGGTTAGGTCAATGGTAGGAATGGTAGGATCCCCTAAAGCATGATCCTTTAAGCTTCCTAATCTCTTCTTGAGAAGATGTCAATATGGGCATCACATTAAAGAACTGTTAGCAATATAATCTTCAGCAGATACAAGGAAACACATCCTTACCCACTTTAATGGAATCATCTCTTTGTAAGTTTAAGAAGTGATTAAAAGTTTGAGTTACTAGGATAGCAGGTTGTAATAGAAAATTTTGAGTTGTAATAGAAAATATCTGTGCAGAGTACAAGGTGAGGTTGCAGTCATTTTGCATATCTAGATGAGAAAATTATTGTGACACTGAAATCACAAGAAACTATGTGGTTTGATAGTTTAAAAATTTCTTTTGAGTTTTAGGGGGATTTTATTATTCACTTATATTATTATTTTATTATTCACTTTGTTTTTATACCTATTTGTTTAAGCAACCTTGCAATGCTTGTATAATTCAGCTGAATTTTCTGTTTTATGGAAATGTCATGGTGTCATACATGGATGACATACTTAAATATGGACATCAAATTAAAACCAGAAAATGGTACATCCTTGTGATGTAGGAAGAAATGTTCAGACTTAGTATAGCATTCCATGTTAGAATACCAGAGTGGCCAAAGGGATTATTAGCACATATTTCTAATGGACTTTAATTAGTTCATCTGTAATTTGTGCTTTAAAAATTCCTTGACAGAGATACTTCCTGAATTGAGAACCAAGGGACAACTGAATGAGACAAGAAACAAATGAGATATTAAGAAATAAATTCTTATATTCCTATGCCTATAAGCTGCCAAATACTGCATAGTCAGTGAGAGAGAAGAATAAAGAAAGATGGAAAAGAAATTATCTTATTGCGGCAGCCTTTTTCTCCACAATTCTGACAATTCAATGACAGATGTAATTCTAATTTGTCTCCTGCTGAGGATGAAAACACTCAAACAAATACTTCACTTCTGAAAACTCTACTCTTGTCTCAGCCTCTTGAGGGATTTGGCCAGTAGAATGAGGGAACTTTAGGAAGGGTGCTCATGGTTTAAGGGCAATGGGAATATTTAAGAGATGTTGATAGGTGTCTTTTACCTCATGCAGAGGATGTTAGCTTGTGGAATTATAATACAGAAGTTAAAATATTTCTTCACATAGAAATGAAGCTTTGAAGCATTCTGAAATACAGTAATAAAGAAAAAATGTCTTTTCATCCTTTACCTAGGTCTAGATCAGTTACAAGCTTACATTTTTAAGGGGTTCTCTCATAAGAGATCACATCCTGATTGAAACCTAAGAGGAAAAAGCAAAACCTCAGTCTACCAGAAGATCCAAAATTAATCTCTAACAAAGCAAGAGATTCACCAAAGTCCAATCTGTACATCAGTTTACTTTCAACTTAAAGTTCAAAAGAAAAAGGAGCTCTGTGGTTAAGCAATGATTGAAGAGGTTTGCAACAGATCAAAGCAAAGGATAGGAGAGAGATGGGTGAGCATCTGGGAGGGAAAATGGATAACATTTTCCTTGGTCTGGTCTGAGAAAAAAATGAGAAGGTGGGGGAGAGAAGGTGAAGGAAAAATAAGGTCAAACTTCTAAGGAGAAATACTTTTGCTAGAATGAATGATGAAAATTTCCAGAGAAAAACTTGAAAGATGCTACTGCTGTACTTTAATCCCTCAAAATGACTTCTGCTACTAGTTGCTCATTTGAAACCTCTTATTTTGTTTCAAGATTCATTACACAATTAAAATGCCCCAAAACTCCAAACCAGAGTTCTTTTTCCTCCTTAGTGCTCTGCTATGTTGCACTATATTATGAACAGATTTTTTTGTTCCTTTTTTTTTTTTCCTGAGATTTTTCTCTGGAAATGAAAGCATCTTCTATATTAGTCTTATAACATTAGGTCTCTATTTACATAACATTCATATAATTTAAGGATATGTAGTTTCCTGTTTTTATTAATATTTGAAAATAATTTTGCACCCATTTTAAAGTCAGAAGGCAAAAATAATCCTTGTTGTTTACCCCATTAATTTATCTACAGGCTTATAGCATTGTTCTCTACTAAAAAGTAAATTTCTTCAAATAATAAAGTTTAATTTCATTAAGCAACTAATTGTTCTTAATGTATCCCACATCTTTGCAAAACAAATTTGGTTTTGGGATTAGGGTATATATATTTTTGTAATACAGTAAATACCTCTGAAATATTAGCCTCTTGGCCTAACTCCATTTTTCTGTTTTATCTAGTGGACTTTTATTTATATCCCCGGTTCCTTTTCTGGATGGTTCTCCTGACCTACACAAGATAATTGTTTGCTGCTTGCTTTGGAAGAAATTTGCCACCTCTCCTGTGTCTGTCATTGGGGCTGTTTGTGATTTCAGAGTATCTCGCTCATTTATCTGTGTATTATAGACTGGAATCAAATTTTAAAACTATATATATTTGACTCATAAAACATGAAAGAAAATATTGTGTATATCCTATTAGCAGAATACAGAGTCTTTATAAAGGCGAATTCTTTGGGTTGAACAAGGAATGTGCTATAGATACATAATTACTGAGAAGTAAACGTGTGCCTCCCTATGGTCCAGAGGAATTTCTCAGGCCATTTGATAGGGATAATGGACAAGATACTCACCATTTCTGCAGAAATATTGTACTTGAGCATTTTTAGGGAGTGAGGTACTTTTTCATAGGTTGAGGACTCTAATCTAACGAAACACTGAAATTTTTTGGATCAGATAAAAAACTCCATGTGTCTTCTATTGTGTTTTGCCCAGACCCCAATTCCATGGTTATGACTTAGGTCTTGGGAGATAATCACTCAGTCAGAGCATATGCCCCCAGGGTTGGCAGCAGTTGGGCAAAGGGTAAGTCACAATTTTGGACTTAGGCAGAATTTAAGTACTAATTTGTGGGATTTGGAAGTTTCCCCAAGATCAGAAGGTGTGGTGTACCACAGAACAAAATCCAGTTATCTCATGTAGCAACCCATAAATACTGGACTCTAGATAGGACTATGAAATAATTTGGCTGTTAAAACACTGTTTTAATGGGAAATAAAAATATTAAGCGATGCTGGGTTTGGGTATTTAAAGATCTAGTTGCCAAGTTTTTCTTTTTATATACAGATAAGATAGATGATATTGTGACTGTGAATATTTTAAGCTGTTGAGGGAATTGCTGTGAGGGGGGATTACTGTAGACTCTGTGACAGACCTATCAATGCCTTTTCATAGTTATAATTTAAAATTACATTTTGCAACTAAACAAATGAGGTAAAGGAATTCAGAAGAACAACTTCTTAAAGCTAAACTTGTGGGAAAGAGAGAGATGAGAGTAATAGTTTTTTTTAGAATTCTGTTCTCTGCCACTTTGTTGAGATGACAAAAAGTAAGAATTCATTGAGTTTAGGAAGGTGGAAAAATTTGTACTGAGTGGATATTTGGTAAAAATTCTGCTCAGCAAAAAGAAAGAGTCAGTGCAGGAGGTGTCTCTGATGTAGGTGCCCTAAATTCCCATTCAAGTGCATTGTTGTTGCAGGAGGAATTAACATCCTTCTGTGCCTTGCTACTTAGCCATGACATTCATCATGGTTAGAAATGTTATTTGCTGGGAAGGAAGACATGGCTCGGTAAATCAGTCTACATATAAATTACGTAAGGGAAAAGACCCTTGCATTGACTTCTGTAAGGGGAAAGATAGAATGTCAGATTTTTAATAACAGGCAGTTATTCAGCATGTGTGGATTAGAACCATATTGCTGTAAACTCTCTTCTATAATCCTTTTTGTTATCTGTGAGGCTCTATAATCAGGCACCTTATCAGTCTCTCTAAAAGGGAGAATAATTGCATCTTCAGAAGTCACAGAGTGGAGACGTTATTATTTTGATTAAAAACAAACACTCACCTTTCCCCCAATGAAGGATCTTCACATGTGAAAGTGCTTAACCAACCTAAAAACATATTCCACACTTAAAGCAAATTGAAAGAACTTAAATAATCAGTGACAGGTTTGAAGTGTGTCTCCTACTGAATGAGGGAGCCAGCCTACAGCTGTACTTAGCAAAGTGCAGTTTGATGTCAACGAGGCGAACAGGAGTCTATTATACCTCTTTTTTCCTATTGTTTCTATATAATGGTTGGCTCTGTGATGGTTTGATGTTTCTGAAACAAATTCCTCCCTTAGATAAGCACTGGAAAATATATTTGTAATGTTAATTGGCTGCAGTTTCAGTTTATCTGGAAAAACAAAGTGTTAATAAAATCTTCTCTAATCTTCAAGTGCTAAAAGCCAAGACTTTTCACTGCTTTCCTTGTAAGAAGAGCCTGATTGAATTTACTTCTGTTTCACTTTTAAAACTTCCTGGCTTTTCATTCACAAATCACACATTTGTCTTCTCCCGGAAAAGCATTGCTTTTGTTTTTGTGACCTACATTTGTAGGGCTCCTAATTAGCAGGCAGCACTGGGATCTGCTGTCCCTCAATAGCTCTGCTTTGGGATTCTAAGCTAAAAAGAAAACATGTTGCTGAAATCTCAGTGAAAGTAACAATCCTACTATGGGTCAGCACCTTTATGTGCACCGTGTAAAAAAAAATGCATCATGACTGAAAATTTGCCCATATATTGCATTCATGTCCTAGTCTGGCAGCTGCTGGAGTTAATATCAGAAGGATCAGGCATAAATGTGAGGTGTTTTCATTGTCCTTAAAATAAAAATGTACCAGCATTTTGTTTGGCAAAAAAATTCTTCCCTGGACTGGTGTTTTCAATCACTTCCTTGTTTTTCTCTGTTTGGTTTTTGGTTCAGTTTTCCTTTTTTTTTTTTTTTTTAAATTCTTTCTTTGGCCTCTGCAGATAAGCTGACCATTATTTTTACTTTTGTGTTCAAATGATCATTCTGGCTTGTGAGAAAGCAGCACAACATCCTACCTAAATAGCATTAGACCACACAAGAACTGAGTCTTCTCTCTTTCAGTTTTCAAAGTAAATAGGAGTGTGACTGGAACTGGAATGCAGCATTTGACTCTGTGTTTTGTATTAAAAGACTTGTTACGTACTGTAGTGAATTGATATGAGCTGCTACATTCAAATACATCAAACATCTGACTCCTCTCATCAGGAGGATCTTGTTACTTGCTAGACAACATTTGCAGGCTCCTGCCATGTCTGTCCTCAACAGTGTCATGTCAGTAACTGGTCAGCCTGGCACTTTATCCTGCAAGAATAAGTAATGGTGTTACCATTAAAACAAACAAAGTTTCATTTTCTTTGGATTTACCTTCAGCTTGGCTGCATACTCTTGAGTTTTCTATGTTTAAAGACACTCTTTTTCTCTTAGAAACTTGCATATGATGAAGGTTTTTCCTAAGTTTCACCAACTGCAACATATTTCAAGATTTATAAGAACTTTAGTTCTGTGGCCACTACTTCTCAAAATTAAGCTAAGCTGAAATTTGACAGTATATTCAAAAGCTGTTGGGAGAAACAAGTAGTGACACAGTGACTGCTGTTAGCCTCAGAATTCAGGCTAGAAAGACTTGTACCTGGAAATATATACAATTTATTCTACAGCCATCTCTGTGCAATGCAAACCAGACACTTCAAGCTAGAACCACAAGGAGACCAGCATGGAGACACCTAAATTCTAAGCAACCTCCTAGACTATGAAATGTTCAGTCTTTCCCTGTTCCAAGATTATCTAATAGTACAGCAGAAAATCTGTCTTAGTGACAAGACTAGCTTGTTTACAGAAATCATTTCCATAGGAGTTTGTCTGCTTTACCCATACTCCATCATCTGTCACAAGAGTAGAAGGAACATGTTGTATATCAGGTAGCCATTCTATATTTATGCTGTTGTGCTTGCACTTTCTGGGCAGCTCTAGAATTCATTGTATATGCACTTTAAATATATAATTTTTTGCAAAATCTCTGGTCTTCTGGGTCTATCTGGGAGCTCCTGCTTCTCTTGCAATAGGAAACTTTCTCTATGTGATCAACAGAGCTGGAGTACCTACAGGCTGTGTGACATTTTGCACAAGGCCAGAAGCACAGCAGAGGCTGCTGTGTGCGGCCCAAGACTCGAGAGTCATTTGCAGCCAGGATGCTCATATGTGTGCAGTGACTCACCCAGGCAGAAAGGTTGCACAGTGCAGACTGAGGGGAATTGATGGCCATGCTGAGGAACCTCAGCAGTGCCAAGAGAGTCTTGGCCTAGATATCACTCCCAGGGGGAAAAGGAGGAAATGTTCCTCTTTTATTCAGTAGTCAGATGGTTTCAAGAAGGGGAGATGAAGTTTCATCTTTGTTTAAATGGATATTTAAATATCTTTAGCAATGCAGTAAAATCTCAGTAGTAGAAAACTGAGTATGTTCTCTTAAGAAGCAGTTTTCTCATACAGATGAACAGTTCAGTGCATGAATACAAGTCACCCTTTCAGTAACTCTGGGGCTTTTGGCTGTAATAGGGCGATTAGGTGAATACTGGATTCTCCTGCCCTGCATTCTTCAGTACGTTAAATGTACTCCTCCTCACACAGGAAAATCATCTCCTAGCCTGGCTGTGGTTGCATTGGCTGCTCAGAACTTTTCAATTTTAGATTTTTTGGTGCCCACTTTCTGTCAGAAACACAGAGCATGCTTATAAATGCCAGAGGAGTTACAGGTCTCCGAACGGACGTGCCTGTACCGGGCGGGGCGGTGCCCGGCAGAAATACAAACTCGAGGCTGAGAGAAGCAGCGCAGTGCTCCGGTGGCTCTGCCGTCACACTGTGCACCCTTCTAGAGGAAAAGGCTGGCTGGCTCAGCCCCAGCAATGCTGAAGTCAGTAAACTGCTTCAGTTTCTTTAAAAGACTCGGTCATCACCAGCTCCAGGCTTTTTGTGCCGTATTTAATTTACATAGGCATGTGCTTGTTTGCACTTTTACAGTCACTTAGGGCCCTTGGACTTTACTGATATTCATCACAAAGCACTTTGCCAGTGCCTGAAAGATTTTTCAGCAAATGCTGGCTGCTGAAAGAGAGCTTCTTCTTGAACTTTGCTTGTTCTGTCAGCTCCTCAGAGCATCTGTCTGATGCACATCTTGGATGCAATTTGTTTCTCTGTCTGCAAAGCATGCAAGCTCTCACTCTAGTCAATGGAAATAGAGTCTGGGCAGTACAAAGGAATAGTCAGCTGGCCAGTTATAGATATTTATTTTAGGTGATCTGATTTGACTCTCCATGTAGGAATTTTAATATGCCAACCTGCATGTTGTCCCCTTATGCCAATCTGTTCTCTGAGAGCTGAAATGACAGGTGTCACAGGAGCAATACAGATCTGTGGTTACACAAACTTCTGCTGCACAGAAATGATGCCTTGATGTTAGTGGTTTGACTTGAAATTATTCTTTACCCTGAAATCAACCTTCATTCAACCCACATTACAGCAAGAACAAGCAATACTTATCTGTGAAGTCTGAAATAACACTTACAGATGTTTAGAAAACCTGATGTGTGATAGATATAAAATGATCCTTACTGAACTCTTTCCTTCTTGTGTGTCCAGCAGATGAATTGTGGATTCTCTGATTACCAGATTCAATTTGGGGGACTTTTGTACATGAATGTTAGCTTGTATTTTCGTTCTTCTGCAGATTCACCTATGGATTTTACCAACATATTATCTTCTCTTTTCATAAGAATTGTTATTGGGCATTTTTTACAGGAGAAAAATATGAGCCTTTTTCTTGTCTTCTGTTTATTGACAATCACCAGCACTTCAGAAATCATAATGTCTCAGTGGAAAAGCTAACATCCCAGTATCCTCTCTCATATAATCCAGGGGGTTCGAAGCTCTTCATTGCCTTCTTCACTTCCCTCCTCTAAGAATATCAAGCAATTCTTATGTGATATTTTCTAACCCTAAATGCTATTTTGACAACCACACAAAATCTAATGCATAAATGGAGCTCTTGCCATGAAATCTATTAGTGATCCTTCACTGAGATTAGAGAGAACTAGAAACAACCACTCTAGAATAATAACTGGCTTGGCATGGCTCTACCCCAGCTTATTGTCTGTAATGGCATGCCAGCTCCTCAGATGATCACTGCAGATTTTAAGCCCTAGAGGCCCCCTGAATGCAGGCAGCTGCCATTTGAGCAGTGGCACTGGGTGTCCAAATGCATTCAGTAAGTTCTGCTCTTCTGCATTAGAGTCAGAGCAACTGTGGGTGCTTCTGAACTGCACTCACTTCTTTCCTCACACCTTTTTTCATGCCATAGTGAACACAACTGATAGCCATGCAGTAAAAAATGTGTAATTTTAAATTCTGAAAATAAGGTTTCTCTCTTCCTCTCATCAAGACATTAGTAGGCACATGTATGTGCAAACTTGAATGCAATGCTAACTGCAATAACAAGCAGGCAAATGAAGCCAAATTGTTTAAAATACTCCCAAAATCATCAATTTACATCTGAGTTGGAGCTTGGAGTTGATTTCTCCTGTTGCACATACACTCCCTGAGTCAGGAGCTAGTTTGGACTCAGATAGTCCTTTCTCTAAATTACCTTCTGGAAACAATCTCACTCAGTAAACTCTGTCCTCTGGTTCAACTCACAGCACCTACTTGGCAGTGAATGTCAGCTCTCCTAAAACAATGACTTGGATAATCAGAGAAAAATATCTCTATTTTTTCTCTTGTTTAAA
The DNA here is from genome assembly GCA_013398075.1 of Notiomystis cincta. Taxonomy (NCBI): domain Eukaryota; kingdom Metazoa; phylum Chordata; class Aves; order Passeriformes; family Notiomystidae; genus Notiomystis; species Notiomystis cincta. Next base: position 39,666 of record VZRX01013434.1, on the reverse strand, counting down.
TAAAAAAAACCCTCCCAATCTCCATGCATTGGAAGGCAAATCTATTTCTCGTTTTCTATCAGAAATCTTGTTGATAGCCTTTACTCAAGAGTTTTTCCATGCAACCAGCCACACAGAGAGTTTACTATGGGATAAAGGGCAGTACATGTAAGTGGTATTGGTATTGATGAAACTACAATAGCTACTGAAACATACATGCTAATAAACATATTGAGTGCTTTTTTTCTTCAGTGTTTTCATTTTGAAGTGAAAGAATTCTGGGTTTTTCAGAAAACCTAAAATTAAAGCATGCAATAGCTTCATACATATAACAGTGCAAAAGTGCACAACAAAACTCTCCTAATACAGCACAAACTCTCCTATTTCAGCAGTAGCAAGTGTGTTGTTTTGTAAATAGACACTTAATAAAAACCTGAGTTCAGCTTGGGGTTAGCAAAATCAGGCTTTAAGTGCTTTATGTAGAAGTTTGACAGTTATGTGACTCAAAATACACAGAAATGGTTCTTTGAATTGAACGTCCCATTTTGGTATTATGATTATTAGATCTATGCTTGTTGATCATTTTATCATCAAGTTTCTTCATCATAAAGTGCATACAGATTTCTTATGCTGAAATGTCATGGTGAAAGAATACTGATTTCTCCTTGCACCACTATGAATGAAGGTTGGATTTGGTAAAACGGAGACATCTGCACTAAGTTTCTCACTTGTATAAAAGGAAATGCCCTCTATCTTATCAGGCAAGGAGTTTAGTATTGTTAATAATATAAAATTACTATTAAACTGTTTAAGAAATCTAACTGGAAAGAAAAATGGAAAAAAAAAAAGGACAAAAAAAGGCCTTTGCCTCCTCTTGAACGCTTGTTGTCATACCAGAAGCCTGACAGTGACAGTAACACCCTTCTAAGTGTGAAGCTAAGGTGACCAATACCCAGCCATTCAGCAGATCTGGGCTGCCAGAGTAATGAAATGGATCTACAAAACACCATCAAACCACTGGAGGGTATGTGTTGTGTGGCCTGGAGCTGCTCTGTCCTGGTGATGGAGTGCATCTCACTGCTCTGGTGACAGACATTTTGCTGTACAGCCTGAATTCCTCAAGTGCAGCAGGAGTCAGACTGAAACAGATCTATGCTGTCACCCATGGTCATGATATATGATGACTTTGAAGCATGGTGAGGCAGAGGCTGAAGCATCAAGCCCTTGAATACCTATATGAAAGGATTATGTGACCTACCACAGCCAAAAGACTAGGCTCAAATGTACAAGGACTTCCAAGATTAAGGTTATGAAAATGTATATATACAACAAAGAAGTTTTGCCAAAATAGATGGAGCTCTGTGTTCCCAACCTCTCATATTAATTCTTTTCTTCTATAAACAGGTTTTATTTTTTAACCTTGTGTATGGGACCAGATGCTCACCTGATGGTTAGGTGATTTGGGGTGCTTGACACCACCTGTGAATCTGATCTCTAGTTTGTTCTGAAGCTGTACTAAGGAAGTCAGCTGGGTTTTGGTCTCTTTATCCCCTTATGAGCAGTCTTTGTTTCTACAGTTCTTTGGCTTTGTAAGAGAATGAGAAGGTTTTACTACCTAACAAAGAAAGCTTTGATTGGGGCCCAGCTAGGAGAGTCCAAAATTAATGTTCTCAACAATGATGCTTTGTTCTCTGAATCTTTTACTTTTTCAGATGTAAGAAAGTTAAATAAAACCTGGATAGGGCTGTTCTAAAGAGCTACATGCCAACATTTGATTAACTATATTTTTGCTTGGTTTTTTGTGGAACATGTTTTACGCAATCACTCTCTGAAAGTCTGCGCTCAGCCTCTTGGCTAATTTCAACACAGCTTGATAGAGGAAAAACATTTAGAGATAACTACCTTTTTATAAGTTTTGTTCAAATAGGCACTTGCATAAAGGAAATGGTTCCTGAAAGTGTTTGAAGTGAACATAAGATCACAGAATAGTTCAGATTGGATCAGAAAACACAACTGGTCTAAGTCCCTGCTCAGAGCAGACCTAACCAAGTCAATTTATCTAGTTGAGTCTTGAACAATTCCAAAGGTGGAGATGCCATAATGTCTCTGCATGGTCTGTCCCTGTATTTGGCTATCCTAGTGATTACAAAATTTAATCTTAATATAAAACTGAAAATTCCAGTGCTCTAACTGATGTCCTTCACCTGTTGTCCCGTTGCTGTACCTCCAAGTCTTCTCTGTATCCTTCTCTGTCTTCTCTGTATCCTCTGACCAGACTCTTATGGAATCATAGAGTCAGTTAGGATGGAAAGTGTCTTTACAATCAAGCCATTAACCTAAGAAGTTAATGGTCAAGTCCATCACTGGACTATAGACATAAGCACCACATCTGCACCTCTTTTAAATACCTCCAGGAATGCTCCCACCACTTTCCTGGGAAGCCTGTTCCAATGCTTGAAGAAATTTTTTATAATATCCAAACTACATCTCTCGTGGTGTCACTTGAGGCCATTTCCCATCATCCTATCACCTCTTACTTAGGAGGAGAGACCAACTCCCATTTCACCACATCCTCCTTTAAGGTACTTGTAGAGAGTGATAAGGTCTCTCCTCAATTTCCTTTTCTCCAGACTCAATACCCCCAGCTCCCTCAGCTGCTCCTCACAGGACTTGTGCTCCAGGTCCTTCACCAGCTCCATTGCTCTTCTTTGAACACTGCAGTGTAAATTCTTTTTTCATATACAATTTTTATTTTCTTCATATACAAATTTTTCTCATGTACAATTCAGTGTTAGCACATACTGAGCAGAACTGTTTGAGAAATATAGTAATTTACAAATAAAATCTCTGATATAAATAGTTTAGTTTAGCAGCAAGTGTTAAAAGTTTGAAATAGTAGGAGAACAGATTCTTCAGATTTCTGCTCGTGCATGCAGATATTATAATGAATTTTAACACAAATGCAAAATATATATCTAGAATATTTTTGCCTTTTTTTCCAAGAGGCTCACAACCTGTAAATATTTTAAGACTATGAACCAAAAAACACCAATCATGTACCACAATTGGAGATGATTGAAATAAATTATTCAGTGTTAATCAAATATATGACAGTTGAATTCTATGTACGAATTGTTGCCAATTTAGAAGGGATTCAGAACTGATTTTTGAACATACACTTCTCAGAACTGAGTGAAAAGATCCAAATAGTGTGGCCACTAGACTGAAATGGACGAATAACTTAGGAAAGGAAGAGATTAGCAAGTTTATCAGCTGTGGTAAATCATTTGGGAAAACTCAAGTAAGATATTTTTACTATGATAAATCCCAAGATTCTTCATGTATCTTGGATGAGCTCTCCTTGATCTGTTCAAGTACAGTACATAAGAATCTGAACCATGCATTTCAAACTCAGACTTTAGAGAATGTTTAAAAATGGACTAAATAAACAACTCTTCCTACTAAATGGAATTTATTTTCTTGTAGAAGCAATCCTATCAATAATACATTTTACAAGAGATAAGGTGAAACAGGAAAAGGAAACAGTTCATTACTCATAATAAAAGTATCATTAGCATAGACAGTTCAGCAGGCTTTAAACTTCTTTTATTGTAGTTATTGTAATATGATCTTGTTGCTGAAATGCAGCTGAAGAGGTACGACGCATGTAAGCTCACAAATACACGTCTTTGGGTTAGTGCATGAAGGGGCAAAGCCAGCTTATGAGTAGTTCAAGAGAAACTTCTTTATTCGGTTTTGTGTTTCTGGTTTAATGATGCTTGCAATGGAAATGAGCCAATGTCTGCTGTGGGTGTTTTCAACACCATACTGCAACACTGGAAGGCCATTCTAATCCATATGATATATGATATAAAGATACTCAAATAATTGCCTTTACAAAATAACTCCTGTCGTTTTTACTGCAGATGATATTTTCATTTCACTGTTACTTTGTTTATTTTACTTTCGGCATTCTATTTATTTGGCCATGAATTTTCCTGAAGCTGTGCATGAAGTGCAATCTAGGCTCTCACAGTGGAATCTGACATAGTAAGAGTTCAGCAACATATGTGATTTTTACTTTGTTCCTAAGTAAGTACAATAGCTAATAGTCAATGGTACAAGTATGCTGAATTCCACAAGTGAAATAAAAAGAGCAGTGGTATTTACAAGTTGGTGCATTATTTAGACAATTATTGCTACTTGCTGTCATGTTTAGATACTCCCCTATGGCTTACAAAATAAAGCTTCACAACAGAGTTATATTTCTCTGCCTTTGATTAGCCAAACCAAAGACAGGGAATGAAGAGCTAGTGTTTTAAATATTTCACCAAGATTTAGCTTGCCAAACTTGACTCTGCATTAACTTGACTTCCAGTCATCACTACTGAACACAATGAAAATCCATATTTTCTGAGCTCTCTTTATCATGATGCTAGGATTTTCTGTGAGAATGAAAAGCTCGTAAAACCTGTAATAATAAAGGGCCTGGAAGCCTCTTCTCACCCTCAGTATTCATATTACCTCTTCACTTCCACACCTTCCAAAGAGAGTAGTCACTAAGAACTCTACAGGAGCATCTTTAATCCCTGCAATGCCTTTTAACATTGGGATTGAAATAAAATTTTAGAGACAAACCTGAAAATAACCTGTACACTTTTCTGTAAAATGTTAATGCTATTTTTAAGCAGAAAGTGGAGTTAAATTTATATATTACAGAGATAAAAGGTCTTAACTAATGCTTGGATAAATCCCACTCCTGTCTACATAAAAGGCAATTTATCAAAGTCATGACCATATGCTATTTAAAGACCAGCCAAGCAAGGAGCTGGAGGTCTTCAAGACTGCACAGAGGAGAAATAAATGAGGAACATGGTTAATATTTTACATTTTGTATAAAGAGTAGTTTGAATTATACTTTTCGTCGTTGTTTTGGTTTGGTTTGGTTGGTTTTTTGGTTTTTGTTTGGTTGGTTGGTTTTGGTTTTGGTTTGGTTTGGTTTTTTGTTTATTTTGGTTTGTTTGTTTTGGGTTTTTTTGTTTGGATATAGAGAAGAAAGAGGAGCAAGCAGCAGCTGAAGATGCATCTCCCTACCCCTGAAGCTTAGTAGCTTTGGGAAATTCTAGAAGATGAATTTCCCGCCACAGAAAACTTATCCTACTAACAATTTTGGAGACTGTATGGAATTTCACTACTTCAAATTGGACTTCAAGGTCTAATCCAGTCAATTTTAACATTACAGCATTCAACATCAAAGGTGGATTTTCTTGAAAACAGGGAGACTAAAGAGTTGGTTACCAGGTCTCATTAACTTAAGCAAATAAATTTTGCAATGGTTTTTGTAAACCATACTATTAAAGAAATATCTTTTGTCTTCCGGAGGCCTTTGGACAATTGTACAGAATCTTGCTTCTCTGAAAATTAGAAAACTCTAATTTGAAGTCTAAATATAGAATTGGATTAATTGTTTTCAGTTGGTGTTATAAAAATCATTTAGTTTAGTAGTTTTGACCCACTTGCAGTAAACCTCATAAGTGTATACATTGAAATCAAGTTGGCTTAGCTGTGTTTAAGATGAAAAGCCAAAAATGTTTTGGCTGCTCTCATAAGAAAGGATTTCTACTCTTATCATCATAAAGGACATTTCTCATACATCTTTCATTTTGAATTTTTCTTTTCTGACTGGAGAGAGTTTGTGCAGTACTCCTCAAGCTGGACAAATCCTGATAATGTCAGCAGTTCTGAACTGTGCTTGCAAATGCTCCAGCTTATGGATGTCGTCTGTTCTCCAGTTGCACAAAGCCAGCAACTCCCAGTGACTCTCTAGTCAACTAATATATACAAGTACTTCCTTTTAAACATTCATTTTCAAATTTTGAATTCATGGATCATAGCAGAAATTCCAAGTTAGAGGTGGCAAGAGTCCAAATTCAACGTGCCTCACAATAAACACGTGCCATCAAAGTGAACTCAGGAGAAAAACTGTCCTTGTTTAATCAAAAATAAATGTTAACTTGAGCCACTTTAAAAGATGGTGTAAAGGAAATTTTTCTATAAATTATTTATGACATGAGAAATTTTAAAATCATGTTTCAGTCTACCATCTAGTCTGGTGCACTCATAGATCTGTTTCTCAATGGGACTGAACATATCTATGGTCAGAAATTGTTCTTGCTGTAAACTTTTTCTTTGATATTTTCACCACGAGATCTTAAAGTAAGAAGTTCATTAATATGCTCTGAGGTCTTTCTCATGTTATAGTCTTTTAAAAAATTCTCAACTAAATCTCACTAATTTCCACGAAATTAATTGGGCTGCACTTATTCCATTATTTTATGATGTGACAAAAGTATTTTTTTTAATTCTCAGCAACACTTTATGTTAATCAATGTCTGATAGATGATGACATTTCAATACCTTTGAACTGATACTGCTGAAACCAAACACAATGGCAGTGTTCTTAAAGATGGAACAGAAATGTGTGATTTTGTACAAACGTGTTGGAGTCTGTATAAACCTTATTCCCTTTGAAGGCAAGGGCAGTGCAGACACTGGCTGCACATCACCTTGCAGGATTACCCTGCCCTACTGCCTTCTCCTTGCTGCCTCCCTCACACCAGCAGCAAGATCAACATAAAAGGGAAAGAGGGGAGGGTGCAATGATATATCTGAATTATTTGTTCAAATATTTAAGGGGGCATGGGAGGGAATAGTGAGAATCTGTAGGCTTTTTAAGAGAAAGGTCCTGGAGGAAAATTGGGAGCTACTGAAGAAGCTCTCAGAATACATTTGGAGATTATATGTACTTTGAAGAGAAAAACAAACCAACAAACAAAACAGAGAAACTAATTGTTTAAAGAAAGGCGTTCTGAATCTTACTAGTCACTGATAAAAGTCTTCTGCTTCAGAGTTTAACAATATTGTCATACTCTGCACCATTCAATAGCTCTAATTTGGCCATTAAATTCCTGTCACCTTTGCCCTCTCCTAATGATTGTGACAAAATGCTGTCTGCAATCAGTAAGAGTCAATCGGTCTGGGAATGATTTGAATAAACAATCAAGTGTGCATCTCATCCATCACCTTGACTGATTTCTCTATTCCCTGTGCACCTCTTCATGACATTTGGCAGGTCACTTGATATAAAATATGCAAACACTGAACTGAAATAGCCCAAGTCTGCTGAAATATGCTGACTGAACCAATTGTCTTAAAGTAGCCATGAATCTTTGCATGGCAAGCACAGATATTTTCTGTAGGTTTTTTTCCTTGCCACCTAGGCTAATGTGGTATTTTTCAGGTTTTCATTCACAGCACTTGTACTTACAAATCGACCTCATGTGAAGAAGGGTGTTGTCTGTTAAATCTCTTGGATAAGTGCAAAAATATTTCAAAAACGGAATTAACAGCAGGAAGAAAGGTGGTAGGAGTAGAGTCAAAGTACTCATGAAAGCAAGTAAAGGAAGGAGGTAGGAAATTAAGCCAACAGAAAAATTATATGTAGAGTTTATCTTCTGCTTTAATGAAATTAGTAAAGATATCTTTAATAGGGTTGAATAGGCCTAAAATTAAGTTATACTAAGGTACTTCCAGACAGAATCACCTGAGTATTTCCAGAGCTCTTTGGGTACTTCCTGACACCTTACCATCACCTGCCTCTGTGCCAGTCTCACTGAGCTGGCTGTACCTGTCAGCAGCCAGCACACACCAGCTCCCCTACAGCTGCTGCACAGCACAAGGCTCAATCTGAGTCAGTTCAGAGTGGTATGTGCTGCAAGGATGGTGCTGAGGTCTGGGACCTGGGCCTTTCTGCCAGCTCTGCTATGTGTGGCAAGAGGCTCCCCAGGAAGAGCAGCAGGATATCAACGCGCAATAGCAATCTCCAAAACAGTCAGAGCTCACCTGGAGGCTCCTTAAGAATAGTGTCTCAGCACAGGTAAAATGGTCTCCCCTGGGAGGTCTACAGAAAAGCATTATGTGGTTTTTTTACCCCATTCTGTTGTCTCCTCTTTTCATGGTCTTCATTTTCCTGTCCCAGCATGTTTGCATGCATTTGTGTTTCTTACATGCCTATGAAGGAAAAAGAGCTGAAAGAAAGCATCAGGATGTCTTAGTACTTAATAAAGCTCAGCATCAAATCACTTTATAATATGGGCCTTTTTCCTTAACTTCTGTAGGAAAATATACATAATTAGGGGCAAATTTACCCAACTGTGGAATCAGGAATTGTTCTTGGTATACACAGGTGCTAGAATATATCAATGATCACCTGTGAAATACCTGTGTGACTAAAGTTCAAGAACCAGTCTTACCTGTTTTCCACAAGAACTCCTGATTCCAGAATTTAGGGTTTGAAGTACAAAGCTAGACTGGTTTGAGGAGGAATTAATTCTAGTTTATATTTTTGGATGTAACTGAAACCAACCTTTTCTCTTAATAGTACAGCCCAAAACTGACCATACCTGCTGATTTCTGCCTTTCCTATCTGTGTTGGTAGGCTCTGCTTGAGACAGTTGCTTTATAAACCAAATCTTTTAAAACAAAGGAATTTCAAAATAAACCCACCAAAGGAGGGGTGCTTGGAAAGTCTTTTTCAGAGGTCATTTAATCTATCAGCACAAACTCAGCTGTGCCAATAAAAGCAATACTCATGCAGCTGCACCTCCAGTCACAGCAAGAGTGGCACTCAGGTCTGCCTCAGCATGGGGATGCCTCATCCACACATCAGCCCAGCTTCTCATTCCCATCCCCTTGCTACCACCTGCGCTTCCAACACACAACCAAGGAAAAGGCTATTAAATATTTTACATTAGAAACAAACATACATATTCCTCCCACCCTTTCTTTTCCAGCACACTTTCAGGCAGGTAGATGCAGCCCATCTGTGGCTGCACAACCATCTGCATGTGAAGGAGCTATGAAGTGGGAAGATTTTTTAAATAACCTCTGAAGAAGTGACACAAACTGAGAAGTGGAATGAGCTACCCCAACCATGGCTGTATTGTTACCAGGAGTCACCAATGACAGCAAATCTGCTTTGTCTGTGTCTAGATTATACTGCAGGTACAGCCATGAACAGTATGTGAAATTGTTTGTTAGGTTAATAAAGAAAGATTATATCCCCCTTTTGAATTATTTGACTTTTATTACTGGATAACAAATCTGAACACATTTTCATATATCAAAAATATGTAAATACATAAACCAGAAATATTATCCAATAATTTTATGCATTATTTAAAGTAAACTTGCTTTTAATCTTCAGAGTCCCCATCTCTAGGTATTTCATGATGATTCGTAATAAAAAATTATTAAAAACCCATTTTTTTGGAAGATGTGTTCACAAAAGCAAAATAATAAGCTAGTGGATTATGATATATAATGGAACAACTGGTATCTTCATAAAAATGACATTCACTTTTGTTTGACAAATATTTTATTGCATGTCTCACAGCTATTAAATAATTCCCAGTTTAATTTTTGTTGTGTCCTAAACAGTCAATAGTAAATACTATATTCCCTTGGCCTCTTATATTTTCATCTATATTCACAAATAAAACTTCCAGTTTTTCACTTGTTTTCTTTTGCATTTTATACACAGAACACCCTAGGGCCCAGTTCTTAGGATGTATGGTGACAAACTTGCAAGCAATCAGATACACAATCCTATATATCTCACCCTCTCTTCCAGGCTAGATAGCTGGAATGTATGAGGATAAGGAAGCTCAGTGTGTAGAGTTAAGAGCTCATTTTCTATCTCTTTCCACTTGCCCATGATGTATGGGTTCCTTAACCCAGTTCAGGTTCTTATCAGCTTCATCCAGAATTGTAGAGTTCTCCCTGTAAAGATACCAAACCACGAAGCCTTACCTTAGCATGGCACAGGTGCATCAGTCAGACATTAGACTGGGGCATCAGGGCCATATCCTGAGATGGCAAAACACAAATTACCTGGGAGACTGAGGATGCTGTAAGCCTTGTCATTATTACCACTTGACATTGCACTCCTCCTGAGGCACTCCTTTGCTGTGTGGAAGGGGGATAACCCTTGTAGCTGATTCTTTATATTTTGTGAGTTTTGCAGCAGACCCCAGACAATCCTGTTGATGTGTTCCTGGTGTGCCTGGCTGTGCAGACACACCTACATGGTGGTCAGTGTGCCAGGGCTGCTTTGAACTCAGGAGCCCCCAGCTGGGAACCTCCAGCTTCAGTTCACACTCTGCTTCATTTCTGGACCCTGATCAGATGCAGGCAAGAAATAGAAACACAGCTGGTTACTACAGAGTCATCCCAGGCATGTGAAAAACATTTGGAGAACTTTCAGGTCAAATTGGGATGCCCCTTAGTATGGTAAGTGTCTGAGCAAGGGCTTTCCAGACTGCAATGACTTCTGTTCTGGATATATTTTTCAACATATTAGAAATGCATGTGACTAAACAGAAATAAAAGAACACTGCCGAGGCAAAATGCTCGATACATTGATACATTCATAAGAGTGTTTCATTTGATCTCAATAGAGATAAAATAAGATCCTAAATAAGTAACTAAATAAAACTTAGAAGTGACCTTTGTCTTCAGTGAATTATAAACAGTGGCAAAGTGCACATGGCAATAAACTGATAGGGTTTTTATTTAATTTTAATTTACCTCTGTAATACCTGACCACCTTTCTCAGGTGTGACATGGCTAAGTATCTATTAGACGCATCTGATTACCAGATTTATTTATTACTACATCGCTTCTAATATAAGAATAGTCTAAAATAAGACTGGCCTTACATGAGATGAAAGATGTAATATGTCATTTATGCTTAAAAATGGAGAACACCTAATGCAGGAAAAAGTCAGTCTCTCAGAAATTCAGGATGAAGTCTGAATTTCTAGGCTGATATACTAAATCAGAGTTGTAGTGCGGCCATAGTGTTTGCAATCTTGTATAGGAATGCCTTACACTGGATTTAATGTATTTAATGTATTTTTCACACCAAGACTCATTGCTTTCCCTAGAGAGAAATAACTGTAGGAATGAAGGATTTTATTTTGTAAGGGGAGCAAAAAAAATGTAATGGCAGGAAGCATCACAAGAAAAATCAGCAATTTATTCTAGAGTTTATGTGTTTGAAGTCTTTCAACATCAGTTTGTAGCTCTGTCATCTTTAATATTTTAGAGCTCAGTCAGGTGCTCCTGGCTTGATACCAGCATCTTTAAATGTTTGCTTTCACAGACTAAAATGATGCAGCCTTGAAAGAAGAGAAACCAAAAAGGAGTGTTGCAGTTGTCCTAGAAAACAGATGAAGGTACATACCCAATGTTTGGATACAATGCCAGTGAGATAATTAATACTAACACCATTTCTGCAGATAGTGTGCCTTCATTATTCTGTTCCTCTCGATTTCTGTTACAGGACACCACAGCCTTTGTCTCACAGATAGCAAAACTGAGTGTCAAAGAAGCTTAAATGACTTGTTTAGACCAAGTCAGTGAATCGGCAGTACCGTCAAGCAGGAAAATGAGACCTTTCAGTTTCCATGGTAGGACACAGTCTACTACAAAACATTAGGGCTCTGGTCAATATTGTACAACATGTTAAAATGCTTCATTTGGTGTCTGTTCTCCTTTCCAACACACAGCACCTGAGTCACCTTGCAAAGAACTTGTATCTTCAACAGACTTGTGTTGCAAAGTACAGAAGTCAACTTTTCCCACCCAACCAACAAACCAAATGCTCAGTGTGCTGGATCTGTACAGCCTGGGACTCACTGAGTTACAGCAAGATGCATCTTCCCAGCATTTCAATATGCAAGTTGTAGATGAATATGAAATCTGAAGGTTAGCTTCTGGGAAAGGAGAAAACTTAAAGGAGTGTCACCTATAAGTTTACCTTCAGTGGAGAGATTAAGAAGTTTAAATGCAACATCTATTTCCAAAAAATAGCAGAAAAACTGCTCTGTTTTTGTTTTTCTTATGTTTGTTAATGTCAGTTTAGTTTATTTTCTCAGTGGACAGCTGTCCTGGCACCTTGCTCTCAAATTTTAGGTACAAAAAAACCCCATGCTGTTTGCTTCATGATGGAATCACCTGTGGTTATCTCCAAACAGATGGAAGAGAGAGACTGAAGAGGAACTGTAGGGCTCATTTAACTAAAAAACCAATCCTCCTCAAAAACCCCAAAAGAAACAACCCAACCAGAACAACTAAAGAAAAAACAACATCTCATTCTTGCCTATCTTTTGTAATTTGTACTAGTCTGAAAACTACTTAGTCAAATGTCCTTTTCCTCTAGCAAGGTGAGGATCTATTCCTTACACTGTCTGGAAGCCAGCAATCAGGCAGAAGATTAAAGAATGAACACCCAAGTGAGCACAACATTTCTATTGACCAAATTATAATATTACCAGTATAGCACAGAAAGCTGTGTGACCTCAATCAGGTGTTTCCAGCCTTTTGCATAAAATCCAGGATATATCAGAGCTCAGATTTATTTAGCCATGGCTAAGGACCATCAGGTACAGGAAATTCTGAGTCTAGCTCTAGTATGGTTTACAAAAAATCATGTAAAATGTATCCTGAATTAAACATTTGTTATAATGGATTCCTCTAGTTTAATGAGTTACAAAAAATAGGCCTACTGGTTTCAAACAGATAGATGGTATTTTATGAAATAAGTACTTAAAGTGGTACTGCAGAAGACACTGGCAGTCACTCTGAAGCAAAATTAAAGAGCTTTTCATCTACCAGAGATGTGCAGTTTTAGCACATCCACCCTGGGATTTCTCTTAAAAGTTCACATTATAAAAAGGACAAGTAAGGAAAATGAAAGTTACAGAAAATAATGTGGTATTTGCTAGTTACAGATCAGTTTTCTGTGTAGGAAAGGACACAGTAGATCACAAGACACATTTATTGCCAGCAAAAGTTCAGTGAAATTTCTGTTATCTTAAATAAACTAGTTGTTAAAAGGTACTGCTGATAGGATTGTCAGCAAGAGGAAATTATTTTAGCTCTGTCGCAGTATTGAATTGTTACAAACAGAAAATATTATAATCTTGAAGACTGAGATGTTTCTTAAACCAGCAGTAAAATTGGCTTTGGACAGCCCTTTAAACAGAGTTTTACATCTGAAGTTGATGTCTTGTTGTCTAAGGTGTAGACATCATGGAGATAGCAGCACCTTGGCTCTGATCATTAAAAATCCAAGGAATTAATGCTGTTCAGAAATAGATTCTACTAAAGTGTCTAAAGACTGGACAGTGCAATCACATATATCCAAACACCTCAGTCACTTTTTAAAAAATTGGTATAAAGACTTAAAACTTTACTTTTGACAACAAAACACGATTATTTCTTTAAGACCAAAAAGACAACATTCAAAATTAAAAATTATGCTAAACAGAATGCACAAACCTTATGTTATAGGATGTTCTTCCTAAATTTTACATCAATTGCTACTAAATTCAGAGGGTCTTACAATCACATATCTGAGAAAAAAGTTTTTCCTAGATGTCTCTTCATGTTTTTCACTGGTACCACCCTTGTTATAAAAACTAAATTATAAAAAAATATTTAAAATGTATTACATATATAGAACTATAAATAAATGCACTACATNTTACTAAAACTTCTGTTCTGTAATTCCTTGTCACTGTCAGTGCACAGTGACAATATTTATCCCACTCCATAATCTGATTTTTCCATTCTTTTCTTTTATGGAAACTTGTAACATAAAGAAATGTCTCTGTATCTCTTGTTCACCTTCCCCTCTGATTTATTTTGGCTTTCAGCCCCACTTCAGATGTACTCTCCTCATGGAGAAAAAGATATGGAAAGAACATTCAGAGGTCATTTAGTCCAAGGTGGGACCTAGTAAACTACGTCACTGCTGACATTCTTACAAATAAGGGTGACTGTGCATCCTCCCTCACAGTCTACTAAAGCAGTTAGCTGTCCCTGACACTGAGTTTCTTCTCAGGGCCTGGATTAGATTTGTGCTGCTGCAAGCCCATTACCTAAAATTTTCTCTACACTGGGCAAGAAGAAAAAAATATTTATTTTTTCTTTTTGACACCTTTTGATATTTGAGGATTATTATCACATCCCCCTGAGCCTTTTCTCTGTTTTGGGTGACCCTGTTTCCTCCAGTGTTCCCTGGCAGGTAATACCTTGTAGTGAACCCTGCTGCTCACCCCCAAACTTGCCACAAATCCATCTCAAGTACCTCAGACCAGTTACATTAATCCAACTACTTCTAGCCAGGGCTAACCACAGTGGAAAGACTAATTCATGCTTTGCAGCCTGTACTCCTTTTATAAATCCCAGCATGAAATCTGAGTTTCACAACAGCACAGTCTTACTAATTTGTGTTCATCTTCTGATCCACCTATCTGGGTCTTTCCTTAAGGAATCAGCACTATACCACCTGTTTCATGGGTATTACTTGGCAGTTAATAGCTCTACCTCATATTAGAGCATATAGAATTGAAGATAGAAAACATTTCTGGATGAAGGAGACCCTTCCAAGGATCCCAGTTCAATAAGAGCATTTTCCTGTTAGACTGTAGATTAATGTCAACTAAAGCTGTGGTTTTCTTTTTTTTTTTTGCACCAGTCTATAGAATTTGCCTCCAGACCTGATTTCCCTAACTTGTTAACTAGAATGCCACATGAGAATCAAAAGCTATATTAGAGTCAAGATATATTACATCTTTTGCTTTCCTTCTCTCTAAAAAATCTGTTACTTTGTCACAGAAGAAAATTTGATTTGACACAATTTGTACCTGACAAATCCCTGTTGGCTATTGTTCATCTCACTTGTTATCTTCAAGGTGCTTGCAGACAGGTTGATTATTTGTCCCAGCGTTTTTCCAGGAACTCAAGTTGAGCTGGTTGATCTCTAAATCTCTGTATCTGTCTTTCTCTTGTTCTATCTCATCTTTCTCTGTCTCTTTCTTTTCCTCTACTCCCCCATTGCCTTCCTATTTATTAAACTAATTTATTATGTTTATCCTATTTATTAAACTATTTATTGTATTTACCCTTTCTAGTATTTTGAGTTCTCATAATTTTCTCTGAGCTCCCAAAGAGAACAGAAAACAACATGTTTTTCTAAGATAGATTATAGGGCTATTTGCAGTCTCTTCAAAAGAATTAAATGCTGAGGTGTGAGGACTCAGGGCTACTCCAGTATTTACTCTATCTTCATACCCCAACCATTTCAGTTAACTAGATAAGAAGATTCATTTGCATTAAGATGTCAAACCGTTAACTGAAGCAGCTGAAGCTGCTTTTTCTTGTTCCCTGTTCCTGCTGCAAGGACAGTGACCTGGAACAGAGGAAGGGACTGACAACAGGGGATTGTTTTACGCTGTTGCTGCCACGCTCATCTGAGTACAGCGCTGTGAGCCCTCGGTATCATTAAACCAGTGCTGCACTTCAGCACTTCACTGCAGCCATAGCCTCAGCGAAGTGGAACAGCACAGGACTGTTCTTGCCCTTCTGGGGACATCTGTGACTACACTTTCCTCCCACTTACTACTGAATCAGCTCTCCACTAGATTTTCCACATGCTAGTAATGTATTTACAGATGTTTTCTTTTTCCTCCTTGTGGTCTTTTCTGATTGTACCACACTTCACGGCTTGGCTTTTCTAATTTCGTCCATACATACTTACACTGTTCTTTTATCCTTGTGCCTGATATACTGACCTAGTTTCAATTTCTTCATGCTTCCTTTTTGTGTTTGAGGTTAATGAAGAGCAGAAGATTTAGTCAAGCTGATCTCTTGCATAAGAAGAGCTTGTGATTGTGATCTTAATAGTGTTTCTGTGAGGAACTGCCAAATTTCCTTTTTTCTTTAGCCTTGTTCCTCAGGAGAACTAACCTAATAATTCTCTGAGGGCAGAGCTTTGCTCAGAAGCTTTTAACTCCATTTATTCTCCATTACTTTTATTTAAAACAATCTGTCCTGCTTCAGATGAGACAAATGGGACAAGCTGTCTAAATAAAAACAGTCAGATCAAGTCCATGAATAAAATTCAGCTGTTGCCTGTGGAATAAGTCTTTAACCTAAGTTTCTTTGGGTAGGCTCTGATTTTGAAATGTCAGAGTATATTTCAAAAGCAAAATAAGAAATTGTAACTCCTGATGGCTGGACTTCTCAATTTCACAAGAAGAATGTACAAATACTAACTTTCCCTTTCAGCAAGTTTGGAAAAGTCAGTATTACAAGAAAGAAAGTGAAAAGTTTCCCTGCTGCTGCAAACAGCTAATGTGACTCTGCTATTTATGTTCTACATTAAGAAATCACTCTACATTTTATTCTGCCTGAAATGTGTGAATTTCTTTGAGCTTTTGTGCCTTTACAGCAGCTCGAAGGCTCTGAAGGAGATCACTTTTTAACGTTAAACACCATTATGCATCGTGTAAGCTTCTTTGATGTAGGATGTAATTTCAAGTATCCATATGCAGACTCGTAGCTCGCAGCAGTCAGCACTGCCACTTAGAACTTATTATCATGGGGTTTACATTTCGAAAATTTCTTTTAATCTTTGAAGTCTCTCTAGGGAAGTCACTCATGTTCCTCAATGAAAAGTTGAAATAGTAACAATCTTCTGAAAATATTATATAGACAATTTCAGTATTTGTAATGATATTGATTACTTAAATATATTTCAAGTCCTAATATAAGAGTTTTGAGTTTACAGTAATGGGGTAGCAGATTGCCCATAGCAACTACTTGCTCAATGTGTAACTAATGTTTTATATTGCTGCTCTGAACCAATTCAAACTATCAGGAGAAGAAAAAATGAGAAAAAAACAGTTACAGCTCATATATGGTCAAGACCCATAGTCACTCACAAAAGGCTGTATAGCCACTCCTGCACACAGGTGCAAGACCTTATTTATTCATCCATCAGCTTTAACAGCTGCTACAGTAAGTTGCAAATACCTAGAGTATTAAAATCAAAGTTTGGAAATTCATGATAAATTATCTCGGATTGAGAATACTTTCTGGAAGTGAATAAGAGAAAACATATGTGGCATTATGACCAATCAGAAAGGAGATGAAGCTGATTTCCTTTGGTCTGAACTCTGTTGTGAATAATAATCTCGCAACTGTGAACATTCATGAGTGCCTTTGCAATTTTTTTCTAGTGTGATCAAGCATTAATCACTCAAGCTGGAAGTGCAGAGCATTAAGTATTTGAGAAAACTAATATGGGGAAACACTTGAATTAATAAAAAGTGACTCTGTTACAGACATATTTTATTGTATAAGAGAGAGATTATCACTTTAATGAATATGTGTTTCTATGAGTTGTACACATGTAAATAATAATCAGAGATCTACTTTTTGTGAGATCTTTAAATTCACTGTAAGACAAGCTATTGACCAGGGCAAACCTGAGGTCAATATTTTCTTCAAGGGGCAATAGATATCTGTGTTCACTGAAACATAGTTAACTAAATGTAACACTACCACAATGTAAATGTATTGGGGAAATCATTGGTTCTGGAAAATAAAACTATTTCATGGTGTGTTTTTTCCTTTCAGCTGTACTGGCTTTTACAGATAAGAAACAAGTTAATCTAATGAAAAGAAAAAAAAAAGGAGAAATTTGTTTGCATGGCACTAATGGACTTGCAAAATTGCATCTTAAAAAAATTTATGGAATGTTAAACATCTTCTGTAATGGTAAAAAAACTCTGACTTTATTTGTGCAATCGAGTCCTGGCTTAGTTACCACTGGTCTCTGCCTGACACTCTGCTCAATGAGCTTCTGAGAACCCAAAATAAGCAAGGACTTACCTTTAGTGTCCACTACAAACTGCAGTAACTCAAGAGTGAGCTGCCCCATGCCCAGGCTGCTGAAGCCAAGCATGCCACTCACCATGGAATTATCCATGGGTGCCTCAAACTAAACAGTAAACATGTGTTGTCTCAAAGTTGGAGGGGAAATGCCATTGTGTTCTTTTTTCTGCCTTTAGATGTCGTTCCCATTTTTCACTCCAATGTGTGAGACTTTTATGAAAGCCTTGGGCTCTGATTTTTCCAGTATTCAAGGAGTTTCCAGCTTGGTTCTGCAGGTTCTGAACTCCCATCAGAGATGAGTTTTCTCGTCTGAACTCTTACTGAAGTCACCTGGAGTTACTGTGATGTATATCCATGCAGACAACAATTGGCTTTGGTCCCATGAACTCCATGACAAACACAGAAATGTCTCAAATGTTCCCAGACTCTATATTTAGTCAGTCACTGTTTATGGATACATGTTGGTTGTGGAAAGATGAAGTTTGACATTTTTGAGGCAGTAAAACAAAAAAAAAAATATATTCCTTTTTCCATCAGGTGGAAGATCTAGTTTTACATGCTTGCTTGGTGATAGAGTGCAAGTCTCTAAAATAACTAAGGATATCTTCAAAGGAGTAATGCACTGATGTTAATACAAATTAAACCAGTCTGATTTTCCATCTCTGAAGGCACAGTATTAAAACTCTCCCTGAGAATATCTCCCACAAAAGATGAAGTGTTTGGGAGGGAAACTGGAACCCAGTTATCATAAGCCATACTGGGAATTACCATTTCATGAAATCAGTGGGGACACGGTTTTGAGAAAGGTAAAGCAGTGGAGTTGATGTTATAGAGATATTCCCAGCTGCAGTTCTGGCTGGCTGGAACAGAACTTTGTGGATTCCAGAAGTTCATCCTGGGGCAGCAAATTCAGAATCCTTAGAAATGTATAGTGTTTACCCTTTCCTGTGAAAGGGTAGATGTGTGCCTAAGTAAAGCAGTTATATCATTGGCCTCCTCCAGGGAGTCTAGGGTAGCTGGTTTTAGTTATTTTGATAAACACACAAAAATATTTGGAGATCTACAGTAACACATTTGGAGGGGCAGTAAATGAAGAGCTGAAAGCATCACAAGGGACATTTACATGGAGATACAAACTAGGCCAACCAGTAGGAGGCCCTGACCATGGCAGATCCATTCAGTGAGGTTCACAGTATTAATCTTTGCATGCATTGCTGGGAGCAGGGCACAGGCTTCCCCTACCTTGGTACCCAGTGCCACAAGCCTGCAAAGCTGTGTGTCTCACAGCCTACCTCCCTATGCTGGTGTTGTATTTCCCTCTGAAAAACCAGAAAAGTCCAGCCCTGGTCTTGGTTCCACAAGGTTAATTTATTCTTCAATTAAAGAGTTAAAAATACCAACTGTCTTCCGAAAGGCTTCAGTGGTCATCTACTAATTCTTAGCACAGTTACCTATTTTCATTTGTCTGAGAAAAAAACCATAAATACATAAATACTTGCTATGCTAGTTTCTGGCAGTATGTGTATGACTCACCAAGCACTGCTAAATTCCTCTTGCAACCAGATGAACTCTTATTGTGCATTTACTTTTTTATATGTTCATAAGGGTATTCAAATTTGCATACCCAAATTAACCCTTAAAGATTTATAATGAGATTATGTCACTCAAATTCAACTTTTCAAAACTGCAACATGTAGCAGGGTTGTCTAGACTTTCTCCTAAGCAATAAAGACAGCTATCCTTGGATGATGCCCTTCTCATCCCATGCTATTATGAGTGCCTAAAATAGTTGAAATTAATTATCATCTGAGGACATTTCCATTTACTGGCTATAGGGAGATCCTAGGTAATAGCATACCACCATCGAACTACATTTTGTCTTCACCATGAAAACTGACTTTAAAAGATCCTGTCCATCACTGTCCA
The DNA here is from genome assembly GCA_013398075.1 of Notiomystis cincta. Taxonomy (NCBI): domain Eukaryota; kingdom Metazoa; phylum Chordata; class Aves; order Passeriformes; family Notiomystidae; genus Notiomystis; species Notiomystis cincta. Next base: position 19,953 of record VZRX01013434.1, on the reverse strand, counting down.
CTCCAGCCCCACATTTATTTCCATGCAAAATTGCCAGAGCTGTAGAGATAAGAACTGCTCTGGGCCAAACATTGCTGTTCAATGGGAGAAAGAAGGTATTGATAACTCTTTTGCAGAGATATCACAGCTCCAACAGCAACTATTCTGTCAGTACAGAACTAGAGAGGAGTAGAATCACCTTAAGTTAGAGCCACAATTCCTTTCAACTAATTCTTTTGTAGTAATGTATCTTTTAGTTGGCTAAAATGAAATTAACTTCACATTGTGGAGTGTACCTTGCCATGGGTTAGGATTAGTACTTCCCAATTCAGTGTCCCCACCGAGACTCTCCCAAACCAGATGCTGCTCACCATCTCCTTTCTCCCACCTGCCCTCCCCCTTCCTGCTCTGAGGATGGAGTTGAGAATTGGAGGCACAAAAGCTGCAAATCACGGGTTGAGATAAGAACAATTTACTGGAAACAGAAATGAGATAAGAGAAGGAACTGTAGCTGCCACAATATTAATAACAAAAGGTCTAAGACAAAGAAACGATTTACATGGAAAATGGCAACAGATACTGAGGAACTCTTCCCCATCATGCCACGATTTCTCCCACCAGAAGGCAAATTCCTTCTGAGAAGTGTCTTTCCCTCAACTCAGCAATGACGTAAAGTGGTATCAAGTAACATTATGAACTTGGCCGTGCCTCATCCCACTGATTTGAGCTGAGGCCAGGACAAGAGGACATAAAATTTATTAACTTTCTAAAAAACATCTTCTGTTTTTAAACTAAAGGTTGTAAAGTTAGCAGCATTAAAAAAAATTTTTTAAGAAATATATTTGGGTTTTTTCTTCCTTGACACCCTAAATTTTTATGACTTTTCACATCTGTTGATGTAGCAACTTTGGAATTCTGTAAGATAAAACCTAATATAATCAGCAAGACCAAAGAAATGAAGAGCAGAAGCTTTTCAGCTACTCAGCTTCTCAGAAGAGAAGAGGACAGGGATCAAAGTGCAATAATTTGTATTGGATTAGCAAATAAATTATAATACAAAAGCTTTTTAGAACTGACAATTGAAAGAGGAACCGCAGAAGTCTGTAAAGTTATAATTGGTTCATCGAATTAAATCAGATAGTAAAATATTGGGTGTCACAACCTCTTCTAAAGACTGGCTCTTAAACAGCCACTTTTTATAGGACTCATTTTCTGATGAGATGAGTTTCTTTTCACCTAACTTTAAATATCTACTTTGCAGCATTCTACATCTGAGGTAGTCTCTCTAACATTCCTTTATATATCATTGATAAAAATGACAATTTAAAGTCCAATTAATTTGATATATTTTGGTTGTCTACTTTGACATGAGATGAGTAACATGCAAGGAGAATACTTTTTTCTCCACAGATTAAAAAATGTCTGTGGGAGAACAAGGTCAGATATTTATGTCTACATTGTAGAGCTCTGAGTTTGGATAAATTCATTTACATGGTTCACAGAATATCATCATCATAAACCTTATTTATTTCAGTTATTGGAATCACTTAGGTGAAAAATGTCTTCTCTGGAGGTAAATTATGTAATATCTGGAGGTAAATGATAATATCTGGAAGAAAAGGGTAAAAGGACATGAAAAGCTTTTGATTGAGTTTGTTACTCACTTTTCCAGACCATTTTCTAAGAGGACTTAAAATACTTCTGCTCTTATTCAAAATTAATTGCAAAAATTGTCTGTCACTAAGGGTCTATATTTATTCACCAGTCTTCATGCCCTGGATGAAGTGAATGGGCTCCAGTATGAGAGAAGTAATCCTAGCAGAGAGGTGTCAGAGTTTCAAAAGGCAAGGAGAACTACAAGAAGACAGTTATGGGGTGATATCTTCTTTTAGATAATCTGATGTAGTTGGAAAGAGCAGGCAAGATTCCAGCACATCATCTTGCCAAATGCTGCCTTTTTGTGTTTGTGTGGTGTCATCTCTGATAGATGACAAGATCTTAAGTAAGAGCTGGAGATATTGAGCATATGATTGCTTTTAATTGCTTACACAGAGAAAACAATTGTGATCACAGGGAAGCAGAACTTTTCTTGTGAACGATATTTTGGGCACCCTTCATTTATGCATGTGGAGGACTTGTGTATTTTTGAGGTGAGCATTTGTGTGTGTTTTGTTTAACACATTAAGCAGCTGTCTCTTCGACCTTTGGAGTAAAACAGGTTACTGATTTAACACATATAATTTGGACAGCAGAATCAAACAGATTCAAAACTTCCTCATACATATGCTTCTTAGATCTTTGCTCTCCCTCAGACAACTCAAGCACATATCTTATTGATATAAATGTCTACATGTCATGACAAAATGCTCTAGGAATTTTATATAATTGCATTGAGAAACCACATCTACCCTCTGAAAATAAGAGTAGCTGCAACGAGCTATATCAGAACGAAGATTGTACTGAGAGTTTCTCCATATTTATCAAAGGATGTTGAGTTTTATTTCATATATGTTTAATTCAGTTTCTTCACAAAGGAAAAATCCTGAGGTGCTTTTCCATGTGAAACCAATGGGACTTGGCTGCCTGTTTGCTGCACAAATCAGAGCTGCACAGAGTTTCATAGTGCCAGAAACAGTCCACAGGTTTTTGGCCCCTAGTGAGTAGTCACAGAATGCTGCATCTCATTGCTGCAGCTCCCATGACCTGTTGGGATTCTGGTCTCCTGATTATCTCGTTAAAAATCTGCCCAATGGCTGCTTCACCTCCTCAGTCACCACATATGGGTTCCTGTGGGCAATCTCACCCTTCCACACCCAGATTCCTCTCGGGATGGTGAGGTCTTTCCCTTGCCTAGGAACCTGACTCTTATTTGCCTTGAAAGCCTTGAGAGGGAAACTCAGAGGAGAGCTTTTTGAGCCAGTGGTAATTCTTAATGCAGACTACCTTTGTGGTGGTTACTTCCTTTGTGCTCTCAATTCTGAAATTCTAATTGGATCAGGATATTAACTTGAATATGGTTCTGCTTTTTTTACTAAGTTTTGGTATTTTTAGGACTGGTAAATTGCTGTTGTAGCTTTCCTCCATCTGTATTTTATGTCTCAATTAAAGTGTATATTTTCTTGAGCCTGGTATGAAATGCCTTAAATTTTCTAGAACTCACATTAAAAATTAAGCTATTAAAATTCACAGCAAAGGAAAAGTAGTTTTTTATTGCCCATTGTTCAATTAGAAAAAATTCTAAATCAAGTTGAAACTTCTTTTTCTACTCAGATGCAATAGAATATTCCTTTTCATTTCTGTACATACAGCATGAGTAAAGCTTTCTATTGTTTCAAGATCTTTAATCACATTCAAGAAGATACCTGGGAGAAATTTTTGTTCTTTTTACATTTAATCCAAAAGTCTATTAAAAGAATTCATTTCCAGTAGGATGAACAGAACTTCTTCAATATCAGTGACTTCTCTGATTAGTACCTAGTACCAATAAAAGGACTTGTCAATGCACAACTAGCAGGAGCTCCCAGCCCATAGAGTGGTGATTCACAGAGGGTAAGAGTGGCCAGAAAGTGGCTTGAAAGAGAGGGAATGACTGAAAATAGTTCAGATACACTCAGATATTTAGTGAAGATCAGGACAAAGCAAATATGCATTATCTACTTATTTGGAAAGAGGAGAAAAAAATAGTGTGCTCTGAACATTTATTGATTTTATATGTAAAGTTTAAATTCTGAAGGTACAAGGAAAAGGATCAACTGTTAGAAAGGTTACTTTAAAAATTATTTTCATTATGTTAAAATATTACATCATTATTTTAGAAAATAAACTAGAAAAATAAGGGTTCTCATAATTTCTGAGTCTCAAAGTAACATTTCCACAGTAAAAAAATAATTTAGAGGAAATTTAGGGGTGGGTTCTCATGAAGCTTAAGTTTAATTAAGTAGTAGGAGAAACATCTTGCAGCTTTTATGAAGTAAGACAATTTATTCTTTTTGTGTGAGACATAAAATCTTTCTTCAAAATAACTCATTTCATATGAAAAAAACCCAAAACAAATAAACACTTCAGCTACTATTCTTATAAGAAAATTTCAGACCAGGAATATTTAATCTCTCTTAAAAAGAAAGCAAATCAAGTGTTTAATAAAAATAAATAAAATAATAGTATTGAAAATATGTGTTTTTTCTGCAGATCAAATCATATTGGAAAAGTGAAATTAATTAGATGCATTTATTACATGGAATAAAAAACTTCAGATTAGTCAATCTAGTGATTACCATTGCAAAAAGAATCATGTAACCAAATATACTCAGCAGTTCATTTGGAAATAGACTTATGATCCAAAGAGTATTCTGCTCTCATTCACCCATGGAAATTTTTCTCCATGTCTGTAGCTTCTAGGAGCCATTATGTAGTGATATTTACCACACCTAGTATTTCCTATGAGCCCAAGACTTAAAGAGGAAATTCTGGTAAATTTTTTAGGAGTGATAAACAGAGAGTGCATCCACTGTTCCTTCTGGTATCTGACTTTCAGTCTTATGATACAGGCATAGAAAAGAAGAGACTGCTATGGTAGCAGGAGCTATTCTTAGCTAGTCAGCACTTTGTGCAGAAACAGACTGATGCACTTTGATTGCCACTCAGCAGGACTTAAGGTAGAAGTCATATGTAAATAGATGGGCTAGAAATGGATGCCTGTATTCATTAATCTTTCATTAGATTCAATCCCAAAATTACCCAAAGGTTTTACAAGGACTTTTTAAACTCTAATTTGGCCCCTGGCCTTTAAACAAAATGAAAGCTATTGATTGATGTTCTGGCCAGGATGCAAATGAGCCCATCATTTCCTGAATCAGGCTTTATTGGTTTAGATGCACTTTCATATATCTGAACAGGAAAGCTGCTTGGAGATGAAAATTTTTATAAAGCTTCATAGTAAGGTTAATGTTGTGTTAAATTATCTAATTAAGTCTCAGTAAAAGCAAAGACTTATTCTATTATTTCCAGAAATTTGCAAAAATTTACTTTGCTGTCCTTTAAAGTGACAAAAAGCACAACAGAGGTTTAAAGACAGGAAAATACATATTTTCCAAATTAAATTTTAAAATACTACTTCTCTGTCTTCCCTAAGCCTGAAAAGCACAGATGGATGTAGATCTTACATTCATATTCCTTATGGAATGATCAATAATCCTAAAATGAATTTTGCTGTGCCTTCTACCATAAGAGGTGGAAGTGTTTACCAATTTAAAGCAGTAGTAAATTATCTAGATATTTTCTGTGTAGAAGTATTAGAATTTTTTTCCCTGTGAGAACTTAGTGTTCCTTTTTCTTTGCTCCATTTTAATAGTCTAGCAGTAAAAAGACTTCAAGAATCAGACCTGTATTTTCAGTTCCTTTCAGTATGAGTAGGTCCAACTCTCCTTTTCTAGGGACTACTCAGTCACCAGTCTCCAGAACAATCTCATCAGGCAATCCATTACAGAGGAGAGCAAGTAAAACAAGTAAAAGAGAGTTTTAGCTCCAGCTAAAAGAAGGAAAGTCAAGTAACCTGACATTTATTTATTGACATTGGACAGGAAGTGACAAGAATGGTGATAAACATGAATATTACAACCTTTACATGTCTCATCTGAATATCCTGGACACCAAAGAAGAGCTAGACAGGCCCTGGGCAAATGTTCTTTTTCATACTGTGACTCTCAGGATCTTGGCTGCACAGAGACTCAGATAGGGAAGGGAAGGTGAGCTTTGGAGAATTCAGTATCCAAAGTCATACCTGGAAAAGCTGTTTCAGCAACCCTAAATTCAGATATTCACATCTTGAATGAATAAACTAATACTTCAGATGGTAGTAGTAATCAGGACCATAACCACATTTCAGGTATTCTCAGTGGCTTCCTCTGCACAGAACAGTTCAACTGGATTATGGGGAAGCTGAAGGTTGACTCAATATGTGTGTCAATATGCTTTGAGAAATTATGCAAATTAGGGCAATGCCTGCTGGAGAGAATCAGAGAGAGCATGTCTTTTGTTGTGGGAAAACCTTCTGCAGGGACAAAGTACTGCTAGTACCTGTTGTAGGCCCTGCTGGGTGTTAGACCCAGTGATTTACTGACATGGCACTCCATGGTTCCTGTCAGAATTTACAACACTGATCAAAGACATGGCTTTCAGCTCCAGCCAAGGTTACCATTAAGTCCTGCAAGAAAATAATGAATCCATGAAATAAAAAAGGTATTGAATAAAATAGCTAGAAAAGCAAAGCTGAGGACGTCCATTATGCACATTTTTAAGCCAAAAACATATCATTGGGTCAACTCTTGTCAGGTCAAACTCAACCATTTTTAAACTGTTAAAGGCTATAACAGTTCCTGAACATATTATATCTCTGGGCCAGAAAAAGGATATGTACCCTTGGCATTTTCACATGCCCACCTTACAGGGATCACATGCATTTAGTTGATGCCATTCAGCTTGCTCCAGTCTGGAACCCCAAATGTCTCTTCTGACCTGTGTTGACAGGTACTGATTATTTAGGAATCATAGACAAGCTAACAAATGCAAATTTTTTAATAAGTGTTCTTAAAGAAATGAGAAGAAGAATATGAATTTGAGGAAAGGACCAGTAGATAATACAAGAAATTCAACAAGGATAAATGCAAATCCCAGTCCCTGGAAAGGCAGGCCCCCCTTCAATGACACAGACTGAGGAGTGATGGCCGAGGAGCAGATCTGCAAACAGCAGTCTGGGGAGCCCTGATGGGAAGTGAGATGAGTGTGAAAAAGCAGTGCCTTGGCAGACAAAAGCCTCCTAGGCTATCCTAACAGAAGCAGAGCCAGTACACTGAGAAAAGGGATTATGCTTCTACTCAGCATTCTCTGGAGTATCATGTCTATCTTTAGGTCCCCCTGTACAAAACAATTATTGAGAAATTGAACCATTCAGCATGAAGCTGTGAATATGTTGGGATGCTGGATCTTTTGTCCTGTGAAGAGAGGCTGAGAAAGCTGGGCTTTTCCATAGAGGAAAGGAGATGGCTTTGGCCAGAACAAAGGGCAGACCCCAACTCCTAACAGCAGGTCACCAGGAACATGGTGTGAGGCATAGTGGGGCATGGCAGGAGGACAGAAGACCATGGGCATAGATTGAAGCAAGAGCTGCTCAGAGTAGGTGTAAATTGTTTTCCCAGGAGGATGGTCCAACACTTGAAGAAGTTCAGCCTTGGAGATGTTGGAGACACAACTGAATAAAACCCTTAAGCCTCTGTGCTTGACCTCAAGATGACCCTGCTTTGAGCAGAAGCTTGGACTAGAGACCTCCTGTGGTCCCATCCAACCTGACCTATCTTGTGATCATAAAATCACAGAGGAGAGAGGACAATAAGAAAAGTATTGTTAAAAATGGCTTTACTTTGTTATAAAGGTATAAAGTACAACTTTGCCTGCAATAATTAGAGCACAAGTCATTGTACTGACCATCCCAAGGCCAGTGGGACACCAAAGAAGAGCATCAGACATCCACAGTAAGTTTTTGCAAAATAACATACAGCTTAAACCTAAACATACATTTAAACCTAAAAGAAGGGAAGAAAAAATGAGAAGGAATGACAGACATATAAATTTTTTATATAAAAAAAAGTTAGTAAGTTCTAATTCTATTTTCATGAAAAAGTATTATCAATAACTTGTCACACTGTCTGTGTCAATGAGGTTTTGACTTTCATCTGATAGACTACTTGGTTTTATGGTAAGAAAATATACAATATTTCTCACAGAAATTAGAGTTTATTCTGACCAGTTTTAGGCAGTTTTCATTGGAAGTGATGACATGTTACCCAAAGTAGAAAGTAGAAATGAAATACGAAGACTTTTGTGTGTGAATGGCCTAGTTATCATTTGGAAGACAGCCCCAAATCTCACCAGGAAATAAGGAGTAACATACATTTTATCTAATGTAGTAGTTAACCCCAGTTTACTTTGGGTCAATGTTTTTATATTTTTGCTTGAAAAAGAGAATGTTTTACTTTTCAGAGGTCAGTTGTTAAAAATAAAGTTAGCTGAAACTAGTCAGTGTTTTACAAGAACAGCTTTTATTGAAACCAGTTTTGCGCTGAAAAACGTCTGATTGAAAACTTCAAGTAATTCTTTTAAAACACCTGGGTCCTTCAAAAGCTCCAAGAATGTGGTACATGCAGGCAACAAAACTTCAGTGTGTTTTAAGTTAATTCTCTATTAATATATTTTTTATTCTATGCACATTCAGTTCTGTAAAAAACAGTATTTTCAAAACTAACAAAGAAACAAGAAAGGTGTTGTTGATTCAGTGTTTCAAATGGATTTTTACTTGAAAATACTAAGAGAAAACTGCAGAGATGGAGTAATATAAATCAGAGCAATTATTCCTACTGCTATTCTAAAAGAATACACACTTAGAATCACTGTAATTTAGTAAACTAAACATGCACTAGAGGATATAGGGGAGCACAAAATACAATAATGGCTGATAACATATTGCTGGTGGTATTAAAATGCTTGTAATATTCTGTTTTCAATGCTAAAAATAAAGGAACACAAGGAACAACAAAAAAAGTGCCAAATTTTGGGACATATCAAGAACAGCATTGGACTTAACTCTGTGTGTATTAAAATAACTAAGTGGAAAATACCTTCATTATATGATGCACGTTTTTTTTGCCATAGATATGTTTGCTATCCAGGGATCCTTTATCCATTCTTTTGATCTCAGTAGGGTATTATTTAACAAACACCTTACCTGGATTTAGATGGATTTGAAAATTTTTGTCACATGACTTTAATTTCCTTTGGATGAGAAAATGTTCTGCTGAGCAATTAAAAACATCAGAGTGGTGGTATGAGTCTGACTCTAAATGCTGATGGGATCCAAACTGCTGCCATGAACTTCAGAGAAAGAAAAAGCCTAAAGAGATATATAACACTTATGAGATTGTTTCCTTTACTCTTTAACCCTCAGGTCTTCCTACAATGAAAAATCACATCCAGAGACACTGACTGTTGCTCATAAGTCATCAGATCTCCTCGGAAAGGCTGGCAGAAGCTGGTGGAGTTGGTCCTTGTCCTGTACCTGTCCTGTGCATAGCTTTGGGTTGCAGAGCTGTCAAGCTGGCATCCTTCCACAGTACTCAAAATTCATTTTGGCTCCTGGGTGTGTTTTTCTGTTAATCAGCTGCCAATCCATTGTATAAGTCTTTCCAGACTATTTTTTAAAAGTTTCCAGTCTAGCAAAGCAAGGCTCTATAGGCTATTTCCAGACTTGCTGTCTCAGTTGTGTTGGCAGGATCCCAAGCTGTGGACATGGAGTGGCAGAAAGCCTGCTCACAAAAGGGAGATGGGGGGAAGAGGAGGGGAAAACTGAAATGTGAGTGCAGAAGAAGGAGCTAAATTCAAAGCAGTTTTCATAACCTTGAAAATGGTTAAGACCATGTGGAAACAGGATGGAGCAAAGCAGTTTGGGATAATCTGTAGGCAAGGAAGATTTTTGCAAGCTGCTAGTTCACCCTTCCTTCTCAGTGGTATCCTAAGGAGAAAGTGGTAATGCCACCATCTCCTTTAGCTCTGGGTGCTAATCCTTCCTTTGCAAGCAATTCCAGAGAGACAAGCAAAAGGGAGCAAAGAGACCATTGCTTCCAGTGATGGAAAACTTAGCAATCTGCTGGAGAGATCCAAAATACCTGTGCAAAATACACTGCTAAGACTGAAGCCATAAATTTTTACTTAAATAACTCTATTTTAAAGTTTGTTATAGGTGTGTAAGAATGGTCATCCCAAAAAATATAGGGTGACAGACAGCTGCCACTTACCCTTGCATCTTTTGGACTTTCTATTATTAACAGGTCAATGTGGTTTTATTTGTTTGTTTGTTTGTTTGTGTTTGGTTTTGTTTTTGGTTTTTTGTTTTAATCTGTTTTAAGGAAATGGATTCATCTCATTTGAAGAATCAGAGGGCACATTCTCTCACACATACCTGCCCATGCACGTTTACATCTGTTCCTTAGGAAGAGAAACTGCATTAACTGCATATATCACAGAATATCAAACTTGGATAAGTTAGGCAAAGTCATGTTCTGAATGTGCCTCACAGGTCTAAATGTTAATACAATAAGGTTTGTTATTTTTCATGTTCACATAATAAAAATGATCATTTCAAACTTTCTGTAAAAAAGAATTGCTTTAAAGCTAGGAGATAACTTGCAATATTTTCGGGTTTTAAGCAGGCCTGAAGTGTGTGTAGTGGCATCCCAGGCAAGGGCAAATTCAGAGATCACAGCAGGAAGTGCAACTCTGCCTTTGTGTACCTGGAGTTTAGAGATGTGCCAAGAGATCTCTGTCCAGTTTAGACAAACCTGCATTGACACACATCTAAGGTACCATTTTGTTTGGGGAGGCCTTTGAATATGACCCTACAGTTACTGGTTTGGATTTTTCTTTTACATAGTTAAATCAAAGAAGGTCCACCACATGTTATTTGCTTAAAGCAAAAGTATGATATTCAGTGTTGCAAAAGGAAAAGTTGCACAAACTGGAAAGCTTTCCTAATGAAGGAAAAGAAAACCTTATAATTACATTTGTTTTGTAACATGACAATTGTATTCTCAGTGATAGTGAATACCACTCATAGGACACCAATTAGTTGGACAATTTAATGGTTTCAACAGAATTCAAGATCTTTTTGATATTGAATATTCCTGCTTCCTTCTGTAACAAATGTTTAGATATTAAATGTACAAATTATTTTGAATTTTTTGTTATTATTTGACACACATTTTTGGGTAGGATTCTTTCTAAAGAGAGTGTGTACCCTTCTCTCTATTCTGTAGGTAGCAGTGCAGTGTCTGTTTCATTTGACTGATCCTAACACAGCTGATTTTCATCTGCCACACCTGAGTAAATCTCAGCAGCAGTTGTGTTCAGGCAGAGATGTCAACTGGAAAATAATCTTCTGATCTGTGCCTGCAGTGGAACAAGGCACATGTCCTGTGTCCTGTGAGGAGTGGCTGAGGGAGCTGGGGGTGTTCAGCCTGGAGAGGAGAGGGCTCAGGGGAGACCTGATCGCACTCCACAAGTGCCTGAGAGGAGGGTAGAGCCGCGTGGGCACAGCCTCATCTCCCAGCTGCCAAGTGACAGGATGAGAGGACACAGCCTCAAGCTGCACCAGGGGAGGTTTAGGCTGGACATCAGGAAGAAATTCTTCACAGAAAGGTTGGTTAGATATTGGAATGGGCTGCCCAGGGAGGTCATAAAACCACTGTCCCCGGTGGCATTTAAGGAAAGACTGGACATGGCACTCAGTGCCATGATTTGTTGTCACAGTGGTGTTAGGTCATAGGTAGGACTGGATGATCTCAGAGGTCTTTTCCAATCTAATTGATTTGGTGATTCTATGAAAAATAAAAGTTGTAAGTGATGGTTTTTTTCTTTTTCAGAATATGTATAAGAGGATTGAGAAACTTGAATTTGTTTTTAATTACCTGAAAAACAATCCAGAACTAATTCATCAGAATTCTGTTGTGAATATCAATATTCAAAATTTCTATATTTTTGGTTATTTACACAACTCACATGTTAATGTCTCTTTTGTGATGGATTGATCTGTATAATCAAGCATCAAAAATTAAGGTGTAGAAATGAATAGAAATAACAAATATGCTTCAGCAAACATTTTAGCTTAAGTTTGTCCTTTTTTTTCAAATATGCCATTTTAGAAAGCTTGATATCTTTATTTTAATTTTTTTTTTAAATAAGCAGAAACCGATGTAAACACAGCTGAAGTGACATTTTCCTGACTCAGTATTTGCAGGATGCAGAGAACACTCACAGAATTGATGATGCTGTGAATGACTCTGCCAGCAAAACACATTTCATTGTCTTCTCAAAAGCTATATGTATGTTTTGACACCAGCAAAACAACAACGTTCCCTTTACAGTGGGCTAAATTCACAAGGCAGAAACATGCCTTATGAATTGTTCTGCTTTTGGCTGGGATAGAGTTAATTTTGTTCCTAGTGGCTGATACACTGCTGTGTTTTGGATTTGGTATGAGAATAATGATAACACACTGATATTGATGTTTTGGCTGTTGCTGAGTAGTGCTGACCCTAAGTCAAGGACTTTTCGGTGTCCTGTGCTCTGTCAGTGAGGAGCTGCACAAGAAGCTGGGAGGGAGCACAGCTGGGACAGCTGAGCTGAACTGGTCAAAGTTGATATTCCACAACATAGACTGTCATATCCAGTATTTAAACTGGGGGGAGTTAGCCAGGAGGGGCCAATAGCTGCTCAAGGCCAGGCTGGTGGTGAGCAAGTGTATTGGGCATCACTTGTTTCTCTTGGGTTTTATTCTTCTCTGCTTTTGATGCCCCCTTTTCCTTGCTATCATTTCTATTTATTATTAATAATAATTAAAATAGTTATTTCAATTACTGAACTATTGCAATTAATAAATGATTACCTTAATGCATGTCTTTCACCTTTTTCTTCCAGTTCTCCTCCCTATCCCACCAGGAAGGGGATGACTGAGGGGTTGCATGGTACTTCAGTCGCTGAGTGTGGTTAAACCACAACATGAATTCACATTAACTAGGGAAGAACATTCTTATTTCAGCAATTTGAAAGAAATCTATTAAAATATCTTGGCTTATAAGACAGGCTAGATTAGACACGAGGGCATGTCTACAACTTAAAAAGCACACCTTAAAATTCTGGTACATCGAGGGGAAAGTAAAATCATGCAACGTGCCAGAGAACCGCCCACTGACCTCATTGCAGCCCTGGGGTGTGCAACACTCTGCATTGCTGTGGTTTTCAACGTGAGAACAGGTATCATCTCACTAGTTTCTCCCATTTGGAAGTCTAATATACCTAGACCCTTGCAGTTTTTACATTATTCAGTGGATATACCCCAGGTGAGGCAGACTCAAGGAGGACTAAGCGCTGACTTAAGCACTTAATATATGACTTCTATATCTCTTGAAGATGCCACTCAGAAACTGTTCACTTGTTTTGTGCCACATCTCTTAAAAAAGTGTATAACTTGGATAGTTTATTTCTTGCATTATATTCTGAATACTTTTGCATAGCATTATTTCATTAAGAAATTGTAGCGAATATGTTTATATACTACCATGTATTGCTTGATTAAAATTTGGAGGTAAATTTAATGTGCATCTCTCTAGCACCACTGGAAATATTTTCTGTTCATTCTCATTTCTGCTCTGAGTATGTGTTTACATGGATTTCCTCTGCTTTTGATGTAAAAGTGTCAAAGCTGCTTCATTTCCTCCTCAGCTGTAGAACTGGGAATTGACATGAAATACCTGTCATTCCACAGTGGCACCAAGGATCTTGGCCCTGAAAACTCTGCTCTTCACTCTTTCTAAAAGAGAATATGCATTTTTCTCTAAAGAACCTACAGGGCTTTTCAAAAATAGGAAGGACCAGAGCCCAAACAAACTGTGTTTCTTTTGCTTCAGCATTACAGCCTGCTGCCATGAATTTAAATTTCTACTGGACACCCAAGACTGCAAAGAATGCAGAGTTTCACATCACATGTCCCTGGTTCTGGCTTCAAGTGAAACTCAGTATTAATTAAAGATTCTTGGCATGATCCTTAACACAGGGAGAAAAAAATATTTTGTAGTATTTTAGTCAGAAGGGAATGGATACAAACAGTAGTAAGTATAGGAAATAAGAAAAATTTACTCGGCTCCCTCAAAAAGGAAACATACTTTCTTCCTTCTGTACTTGGTGGAGGCAAATAAAGAAAAAAACCCTGGCATTTTACTTACAAATATTTTTGCTGTTTGAGATCATGGGCGATTTCTAAAGTATACAGCTTTCATGATGTCTAAGACACTGACACAAGTTCTTCAAAATACTAATTTCTGGCATAGAAATAAGTCTCATTATGTACCATCTATGCTGTTTTAAGCAATAAGCAGCAAAGACTGTTATCTCCAAGTGTATCATGGAACACATGCCCCTGAATTTCAAGAACTGATCACTGAATAGTAACTTTTCCATCATGGCATGAGAGTGATTTGGGGTAGGTGGTTCTGCTTGCTAGAACGACATAGGGAAAACCCAAGAGGCAAGACTCCAAATGTCAGCAGCAAACCAAACAGTAGATATTGAAGCTATATGTATCATCTTTCTTTCCTCAGGTCACTTCTAGATGTCTGAGTTGATCTGCTTGCACAGTTTTTGACTGGTCATGAGGAACAAAAATATAAATGCTGGCTAGGCACAATTTTCTCATCTCCCAAAGAAGGATGATTATGAACATATCAAGCAAGCATTGGTGGTGCAGTTACCATTCCATATCAGTTCTTGGTCTGAGAAAAGAGGGAATTTCCACAACTTTATGAAAAAGACTATGCATCAGGTTAATAATATAAATCAGTGGGTCAAGAATTTAAAATAATCATGTGACTATCATGAAGCTAATGCTGACTTCCCTTCATATCTAACAAAGCAAGCATTTACCCCCTGCCAATGACCATAGAAATGAAGATGGTGACTAAACCCCTTCTGTCAGCAATTTGTAGGCAGTCTGTTTGGATTTAGAATATCAGTAGCTGGATCTGATTTTTGAGAGCTCAATGTCATAAAGAATTTTTGACACCATTGATCACACAATTGATATGTTATTGATGGCTTTGTACTTCCTATTAGGATGACTTGGCACTTAAAGGCTATACACATATCAGGGCTTTTCAGGGCATACATATCCCCATACTGTGCATGGAGATTTGTTGAAATAATACATCATAGTAAAAGACTATTTTTTTCCCCTGAATTCTGGATAACTTGCATACTACCAAGGCCACTTAATGTCCCTCAGCTGTAACTCATCAGGTCAAATGTATGACTCAAACCTTCTACAGCACCTCTGTGGATGCAGAAAGTAGAGTGCTTGTTATTCTTATCAGTATCTGGTGAATTGCTCATTCCTTTAGGGCTAATGAAACGGAGAGAATTTATCCATCAGCCAGCTGAACAGCTGCAGTATGGTGACAGAATGTGTATCTGGCTGATGAAACCTATCTAGCAACTTTTGTGCCATTTACCAAAATTACACACTTTTTCAACCTTATCATCTGGTTCATATTAGAGAGTGCCTGCAAGAGCCCATTGGTGCTGTGTATGAGTATTGGGAGACCAAAAGATGACACTAAACCTGTAAGTCTCATCTGAATAGCAAGGTCATGTGAGACATTGGGAAAAGTTAGCTTATATTTTAGGTGAAGCAATCTCACCTGCATGTTCTCTCTCTGCCTTCTCTGCCTGAATACTGAGCAGAGCACCTGACCTTCCCACAGAAATGTACACATGGGTCTAGCTCAAAGTGTTGTACTCCTGAGAAGGAGATTTGTGCTTGCTGAAATCCTAAAAGCACAGAAATCAAGAACAACTTCCAAACTTGAGACTTTTGAGATCTACGCCTCAGGTTCAGTGGCAGCTTTCAAATAGTGGTTCATTTTTACATAGTTGGCAGAAGAGAAGGATCTGTGTGAAACTGGGGTCTTGGATTTTGACTCAGTGATAATTAGGTTGCTAACAACAACTGTTTACTGAATCTCCCGATGCTATTGTATTAGATAAAATACTAGAAATTGCTATAAATGGACAAGAAACTGTGTGGCTCATAAAAGCCTGAGATCTGGACCAAAGAGGAACAGAAACAAGTTAATAGCAAATGGGGTCATGCAGTACAACCATAAGTATCACCATATGGCAGGAACCTTAATCCTTGAGAAGTCACATCACAAGCAAGTAAGAACACGATCATTAAAAAGTACCATTTGTTATCGGTTTCCTTCTTCCTCATTAATTTCTTTAAATCAATTTCTAATAATTAATTAGACAAAGCACATGTGGGCAAAATTTTTTCATCAGTAAAAACCCAAACTTCAGGGTTTAGAAAACTGAGCTGGCCCTGGCCTTGATGAAGATGTGACATAGACTTTCTGACTTGCTTTCATCTGGTGACAGTGGAGGATACCACTAAAATCCTGCTGTTTGTATGTGAAGTAGGAAGAGCTGGAAGTCTGTGTCCATATAGATAACGAGATTCAACTCCTCATCAGCTTAATGCTAGAAGGATCACATTCACTTTTACACAGTTGTAAGAATATTATCCTTTAAGCAAGCCAGGTTCTGGTATGGTTATCCACCTTTATTCAACATAGTGCTATTTTCACCTGAAAAAAATGAACTCAGTGGATTTACCATGTTCCATCTTCCGGTTTATGGGCTTTTCCTATTTTTGGATGTTTACTTTTTCTATTACACTAGAGTGATGAAAATGGTCACAAATATGGTTCAAAGGCCAGTTAGTAACTGGAGAGCCTAGAGCGTTCAAGAAATTGGCATTCCTAAGAAAATCATTAAGTAGCACCTTAGACATTGCTGTGCACTGATAGGTCAAACAGCCAACCCCTGTGCAGAGGGATAACTGTAGGATAAAGGGATAAAAAGAATTCTTCTCCAGCTCTGGATAAACCCCTAACTTTTCAGCAGAACAACAAAAAAGCCACCTGAGAATACTGATAAAAGATAACATGAAAATTAGGCATAAAGCTGACAATGAGGAGACTACATGATATGGTACAAGTAGATAGAAGCAAATGTATCAGAAGCAATGGTCATTCTGATTTCATCTTGCTATTATGTTGGATCAAGGAGCCAAATTTATGGTGGCTGCATGGTCTATGTCAAGAACCAGTTACCATTTTTGGAAGATTTAATTTGGAAACAGAGTTGTGTTTCTCAACCAAGTAACAGACTACATTTAGAATTATTGATCACATTTTGGAGAAATAGAAGCAATTAAATCTTTTGTTGCTATATATAATAAAAAGGCAGATAAGAAGTAATATTAAGCTATGGACAATGTTAGTTGAAGGGAACATCAGTGGCTTGGACAGAAGCTAAATATGATTAATAGACTAAGTTCTTCTTTTAGAGATAATGACAATCCTCTCATTAGGAGAATTTTATTGCAAGTATAAATTAAATACCTCAACCAAGGCTTTTTAGAAATTTTGGTTTTCTTTTTTTAATCCAAGGTGTCCATGCAAATGGGGAAAAAATTAGTAGCATAATTCTGCAATTCTCTAATGCTCAAATGCTAAAATGGTTACTCTGATAATTTTTCTGCTCTATCTGCTGGCTATATCAGGTCAGAGACCTCAGGTTCATTTTTTGTCAAAGGCTTTGTTTATACTAGCATTTGCATATATATTTTGATATACTCTAATCTCTACGTCTGACTGAAATATTATTACAGTTATTAAGTCAGGGTATGAAATTCTAGTACAAACAAGTTTGTGTATGTTATTTTGGATACAGGAGCAAAAATATATAAAAGCTGAGTAAACATTTTCTTTCTACATTTGACTGAGAGTTAAGCAGGTGCTTTTTCCACATTTGAAGAAACGTAAGCCTGGTGACAATTGCAGAAGATTTTGAGTACTATAAACACAAACACTTCCTAGATTGATGTGTAAGGGTTAATTAATGCATCTCCTACATTTTTAATTACAATTTTCTTTTCCTGCACCGTCCCTAATTACTCAATGGGCTGGTTCTGGCTGGGATAGAGTTAATTTTCTTAAGAGAATCTAGTTATGGGGCTGTGTTTTGGATTTGTGCTGGAAACTGTGTTGATTGCAAAGAGATGTTTTAGCTACTGCTTAGCAATGCTTACATGGAGGCAAAGATTTTTCTGCTTCTCACATTACCCCACCAGAAAGGAGGCTGGGAAGGCACAAGAAGTTGGGAAGGGACACAGTCAGGACAGCTGATACCAAATGACCCAAGGCATATTCCAGACCATATGGCATCACACTCAGTGTACAAAGCTGGGGGAAGGAGAAGGAAGAGGGAGATGTTTTGAGTGATGGCATTTGTCTTCCCAAGTTACTGCCATGTGTGATGGAGCCCTGCTTCCCTGGGATGGCTGAACACCTACCTGTCCATGGGAAATGGTGAATGAATTCCTTGTTTTGCTTTACTTGTGTGCATGACTTTTGCTATCTCTATTAAACAGTCTTTATATCAACCCATGAGTTTTCTCATTTTTACTCTTCTGACTCTCCCCTCATCCCACCAGGGGGAAGTGAGTGAGCTTGGTGTGGGGCTTGGTTGATGGCTAGGGTTAAACCATGACATCCAGGGAAGTTATTCAGAGCTATAGAAAAGTTCCCTTCTCCCTTCATGGAGAAATACCAGAGAGGGATAAATTCTTTTTATCATAGAACTGCTTCGCTACCTGGTGCTTCTTTCAGGCCTGAAAATGCACTAATAAGAATATAGGGAGCACTAAATGTGGAATAAAAGCATCAATAAATCCATTTTCTACTGTTTCTTCTGATGAAAACATGTAGATATATCATATGTACTATAGTATGTTGTATTTTTTTGTTGTTTTTAAAATTACTTTATTTTTACTTGTGTTATATTATTTTGTTTATTCTAAACCTGTTAAAATGGAAGTAAAAATCTTTAAGAATCATCCTATGTAATTTTAGTGCATATTAAATAAGGGGCAAAGGCAAACTTTTTTTTAACAATCTCTTGAAAATTGCCTTTAAGAGCATTTGGCTTCTATATTTTAAATCCTTTCCTTTTAGTTACTTTTGTGATAGCCACTGGTGTATGTACATCCAGCAAAATATGTGCTAATAGAAGTCATAAATTCTTGCCTTAATGTAGACAGGTGGCAGAGCAAACAAAATACTGTCTTTACTCCTGCCTGATAAATACCACTCTAATATTGCTTTTTATTTTCAAAGAAGAAATTTGCCTCCTACATGAGTTTTCTTTTCCACTCGTGGGCCACTTGTAGGTTTCATGGACATCTCGCCAGTCCAAGGACATTGGCAATGACTTTCATCAGGAAAAATGAAATTAAGAACTGATGTTTCTCATATTAAAAAAAAAAAAAAAGCTTTCTAAGGCTCTTTTAATGTGTCGTATGAAGGAACAGCTGATAATATAAATGTATGTTTCGTTTGTGGTTTATAGCTATACAACTTCTCTTGCTGAGCTGAACGGTAATTAAGCTGGGCTCAAGCAAAACCTTTACTAAAGGTCAGACTGTCTGAGCTGGTACTGTTGGTCAATAGTGTTTACATCACAAAATTATGGGGCCAAGTGACAAAACATGTGATGATGAGGAAATTTGTATCATGCATATGCCTTTTTAACATGTACACATTAAAAAGGCATTGTCATTTTAGGGTTGTTATAAAGGTCATCTGTGTTCCTCTGAAATACTAGATAAAAGATGATCTAGTATTAGGTTTGCCAAGTCTTAATGTTGGGAGTGTAAGTAAGTAAGTACTTTTTTTTTTAGGGGGGGGGCAATATATTTTTTCTTCAAAAAGTCTTGTTTGGATTCTCCTTTTGTTTCTCTGTAGTAATTCTACTGTTACATAAATAAAGTGTTCGGATTTAATTATATGTCATATCACTGAAATGAGCAGGGTGTGTTTTAAATAAAGAGCCTTACACAAGAATAAGGACATGTGATTCAATTTATCTTTAAAAATATTATTTGTTGTTTCTGGTATAAATCTCAGTTTGCTCTAGGGTAGAATTGTGGATTATTCAAAGATCTTCTTATCTTGGAAAAAAACCTAAATTCATGCCAGAAAAATCAATTCTTTATAAAGTCACTAACAGCAAAATACATTATTAATTACTTTTTTATTGTGACAGTTCTCTTCAAGAAAAAAAAACAAAACAAAACCCTCACACACCTAAGATTCTGAGATTCATATATTTTTAATTTTCTTGTAGATCAAAAACATGATTAGATGCAGCTATTGAAGTCTCATTCAGTGCTGGGTGCTTGTCACTGTGTAGACACAGCTCTTGTGAGGAGCTGGGGGTCGCTTCCCCAGCACAGCTCGTCCTTCCTTCCTTCCTTCC
>VZRX01013432.1:26748-86526 GCA_013398075.1 Notiomystis cincta | reverse complement strand
TTTTTTTTTTTTTTTTTTTTTTGGAACTGAAATCCTTGCGCCCACTTGAAATTGAAAACTGCAACATTTCATTTTCTTTTTTAAATATGGGCTTTTGCAGGAGTGATGGCAGAGATTCCAAGGGGTTTTCATTTAGATAAGCTGCCCATGGCCAGAGAGGTTATTTCCCTTATCCCCACCATCTCTGGGGCTGGGACAGCTCCTCAGGAGCATCAGCAAGTCTAAATCTTGTGTTGCCAGGGCAGGGGAGCAGGGGAAAATTATCTGTTGTGTCAGACCCTTCAAACATGCAGTAATTCCATAACCATGAGGTTCCTCCAGGGCATTAATCATAACAGACATTGCAGCATTTCTTGTCTCCCTCTCCCACATAACCCGGCAGGAATGGGCTGCATGAAGCCCAAGGAATAACAAATTCAAAATTAAACATATTCTTCTTCTCTCATCAAAGTTACTCATCCCATTTTAATCCTAAACTGCTTGAACAATAATATTTCCCCAACCTCCTTCCTCCACTGAAAGCTGCTACAGATACAAACACAGCAGCATTTGATCAGAATTAATTAAAGTGATAGGAAAGGATAAAGTGACTCAATCACTGCACTTTATGACAACCCAGAGGAGCCAGGGTCTCTATTGGCATTAAAACAAAGAATGATCCATTTATTGCTCTAATTCTCCATTTAGGACTCACCTCAGCAGCCCCCCAGCCCCAAACCCCAGCCCTGGGTCTGCACTGAGGAAATGCTCCCCGTGAGCCCTGGATAAAAAGGGGACTTTTGCTGCAGGACAATGTCCAGCCCTGGCTGGCAAGGACAGACCACGATAATAGGGCACAAATGAGAAGAAAATAAAACCCCTGGAGACCCCCAGTTTCTTTTTCCTGCACAGCCAATGGATCATCCTGGAGGGATTTTCCAGCCTTAACCCTCTGTGGGCATCCAGACCCTGAAAATCTTTCCAGAGAAATCATTCCCACCCTTCAGGCAGGGAATGTGAGAGGGGGGACCTCCCACAGCTGAAGTCACCTGGGTGCCCACCTGGGTGCCCTTCCCCACCCCTGAAATGTTTGCTTACACCAAGAGCTGGCACTTGGATACACACCCAGGGAGAAACCTCAGCTCCAAACCAGCACAGGTTTCTCTTCCTTTTAATCCCCTTTGGCCCTTCTGAGCAATTCCCACCCCAAGTTCCAGCTGGAGGTGGCCAGGCCTGTCCCTGCCTCCCTCGGGGAAGGGAGAAAGTGCAGCCATAAAAAGGATTAAAAGCTCCCTGAGACTAATTCCTGGCTTCTCCTTCTCTCATTTCTCTCTCATGGAAGGTCTCTCTGCTCAGTTAAATCCCAGCAATTACATTTCCTTCTTTGATACCTTTTTCTGGTTGTATTTTCTGGTGCAAGTCGTTCTTTTCAAGGAGAAGTCTCATGTCTGGCTGACATCACACATCAGGAGCAGTTAATGGGAGGCCCCTTTTCATTTTCCATTTATTCCCATTGCAGTGACATTTCTCCTGGTCTGTTTTTGTGTGAGATGGGCAGATCCTGAGGAAAAATGCAAATGCAAGACAGAGTGAGTTAAGAGGGCAAAGAAATCCCTCCATTCATTCCCCAATTAAACACCACACAAATTAGAGACAGAGCTTCAGTTACTGCATCTCATGAGCCAAGGCAGGGAGTTAAAACTGCCCACAATCCCTAAGTTCCAAAGAAATATTTAAATTTAAACAAAATATGTCAGTATTTTCACCAACAGGTGCCTTTATGGGGGAAAACAAATGCTTTTATTTATATCTGCTTTCCCCTGGCCTTTGAAGGCAATGTCTCCTCACAGAGCTCCTCTCCAGGATGACTGAACTGGGAAAATAATTTAAACTTTTCCCCCCAGCTTTCTCCTGCCCCTCTTTGAAAAGAGCATCCCCTAAAACAAAGCTTTTCAGGAGAACCTCAGAGGGAGAGCCAGGGGGAGGCTGTTTTTAAATCTTCTCTGAAAGACAGAGCTTTCAAAGTATTGATTTTTGATAGTTTTGTCCTCCATCCCAGGCTTTTTGTCACAGACATCAAACAGAATGGCTCTGCCTTTTGCTCCACTTAACTGGAGTCCAGACAAATTCCTATCATCTTCTAAAAGCTGCAGAGTGAGGAGGGAAAAGCGAAATATTTACCCCAGAACCTTGTGTCCTGAAAATGTGAATTATGTTAAACACAGGCAAGCCTTCCTGAGAATTGTGAGAGCTGATGGTGGAGGCTTCAGAAGGTATCACAGGATGGAGAATTGCTCCCATTTGTTTAATACTTTCAAATCCATCAGAAAGAAAGCAAGTCAGGCAATATTTTCTTCTAGGGGCTCTTTGATATAGGAGAAGTGTCCAAAACAAAATTAATTTTGAAATATTCTCACTGAAAGCATCTCTTTTCCCCTTCCATTAATAGAAATAATCCACATCTGAACATAAATGTCCTTAGTCACACTTTGGTTCTATATATGTATTTTTAAAGCCACTTCAGATGAATATTAATGAGAATGAACTTAAAAATTATCTCTTTCTTGTGAACAATGAAAATTAACTTATAAATGAGGAATGTTTCTACCTCCTGATGGGGGAACCGAGGAAGGAAGGGTCTGTGGCTGTTCCCTGCAGGCAGAGGGGGGAGTGCTGCCACTGCCCACGGCAGCTCCAAGCTCTTCCATGTCCCACCAGCTTTCAGTCTCCTGGGTTTGGTCTCAGAGCCCAGACATTGCCAAAAATTATTCCAAACCTCTGCAGCTGCCTGTGAGTGACTCCCTGCCTGGAGCCAAACTTGAGGCCATCCTTTCCACACCAGGAACAGCCACAAATTCTCCATCCTTTCCACAGCAAGTGGGAAAGGAAGAGGCACAAAGGAGGTTGCAAAAAGCTCAACAAGCTGCAGTTTTTCGTTTTATAGAATCTCAGAATCCCCAGATGGTTTGGGTTGGGAGGGACCATAAAGCCCAGCCAGTCCCACACCCACGGGGCCCCAGACTGCTCCAAGCCCCGGCCAGCCTGGCCTTGGGCACTGCCAGGGAGGGAGGTGCTGGAAAGTTCCAGCATTCCCTTTCTGCTGCAGGGATTGACTCCTGCTTCTCCTCGCTCCCATCCCAGCCGGGACGCGGGATGAACAGACCCAGCCAGGAAAGGCTCACGGGGGATGCTGCTCGGGGAGCTGGCAGGGCCGGGGACCCCTGGAGGCAGCGCAGCTGCAGCAGCGGCTCGGTGGCTGCCAGGCAGGGCTGGGCTTGCCGGGAGCAGCCGGGGGTCCAGCCGGGGACGGTGGGATCCATCCCTCCCCCAGTGAAACACCAGCCTGGGAGCGTGCACAGCCTGGAGAAGAGCAAAGCAATGCTGGAAACTCGGTTTAAACAAGCTCAAATCTGTCCTGGGTGCTCTGCCAACTTCTCCTTACACATTCCTGCTTCGTACAAAGGGAAATTGGAGCAAAATCTGGCCCCCAAATTGCCAACAGCTCTCTGAATGCTAATTTAGGCTTTTCAAATATCCAAGTGCATACAAAAGCACAGCTCAGGTTTGAAAAACAACCAGAATTGGCTTTAAAATGTCTGCACTCCCTTTTCTCTCGATGTTCCCCAGGCAGAGAACGGCTCCTCCCTATGGCCAGGGCTGAATCCCGGAGGAAAAACGGGATTTTACCTGTGCTGGAGGAGGGCTCAGGCCCTGCAGCTCCACCGGGGTGTTCTCCATCCAGGAGCTCCTCAGGAGGCAGCAGAGTTTCCCTGGGAAGCAGAGTTTTCCTGGCTCCAGGAGGACTTTGAAACTTCAGGGGTTTGCCACATCTTGGAGAAGGCTTTTCTGGAGTTGTTCCAGGATGGCTGAGAGAGCCCAAACCTCCACTGATTCCTAGAGCTGAAATGACCATGGAAAAACCAGTGGCCAGTAGGTTGGGCTTCTAATTTTTGTATTATTATCATGTGCAGGTCTGATCCCTTAGCACTTTATATCAGCAGTTATTTTAATTAAGCTTCCCAATTTCATGATTTTCATTCAATTCAATTCTTTCACTGAACCAGTGCCAGCTCATAGTTTAAAAAATTGATGAGCACCTCTTTGAGATTTGCACACCTGTGCAGCTGCCTTAGGATTGTCAATCCACAGACAAATATTCACAAAAAAATTAGTTTGCTTATTACAGCAATGAAAATACCCAGGAATTTTATTGTACGGGATGGTAACCTGCATGGCAATTAACCAGCAATTAATGACTTTAAAATATATTCACCTGATGACTTGAGAAGGGCTTGATTTTGAATTTTAAACAAATGAAACAGGCCCAGGTGCCTGGTGTTGGTGTTCCTGGGCACGAGGCTGTTCCCACCTGATAAAAAAACTGAAAAAAAACTGACAAAAAAGCTAAAAAAAAAATGGAAAAAAACCTTGAAAAACCTGGGGGAAAAAAACCAAAAACGTTGCCCTCCTGAAAAAATCCAAATTCCCAGTTTGGTGGCAGCGATGCCCAGAACATCCCAGTGCCACAGAGTGGGGACCATGTGCTGCACAAAGGAAATTTCAGCCCTGAGTTTGCACCCAGTGTCCCATCTGTGCCCATCTGAACACGTGCATGATGCACATCAACAAATATCTCCTATTTTCTCACCACAGCTTCCCTTTCCCTGCTTGTTTTGCAGTTAATTTTCTTCAGTGAATCAAATGGAGACAGAATATTCAATCTCTGGGAGGGAGCAAACATCCCATCAAATAAAACAGGCACTTCTGGATGAACTTGTTCTCTCCAGACCGTTCCTCCCCAGATAAATAAACCACAGGGAAATTTAGGTTATCAAGTAATTCTCGTGGATATTATAGACTAGAAATGGAAAATATGAAAGGAAAATGATCTCAAAGTATTTCAAAGTGAAACTGGCTTTTTGAAATTATAAGATACACAGTGATATTTCTATTTAAATTCTGATTTTTATGTTTATTTAGTAACTACAAGCATTTAAACTTCCATGCCCTCACTTCATATCCCTTTTTAAAATAATGTAAAACAGGATTTTCCAGAGAATTTACAAAAAATATTGGAGGGAAGTAGCAAAATAGGAAAGGTGCTCTCCCACAGGCCCATAGCTCCTTTTTCCAGCAGGTTTCCTCTCTGTAGCATCCCACAATCAAAATAAGAACCACAGTGGCTCCTTCCAGACTGCAGAGAACTCATTACACTGACAGATTTGCAGATCACATTATCAGGACTTATAAAACATCTGCATTTATACTGGAAACTAGGAAATTGCTGTTGAAAATGAGGAAGGAAAACTGGGATGGAAGGCATTTTACTCATGCAAAATTCAGGTTAAATTACAGCAGGTACATTCATTTCACTATTTAGGAATGCAGACAAACAGCTCAGGTTCCTGGTGCATCACACAAGGTGTGATTAAAATCTGGCCATCAAAGGACAAGGTTTCCCTGCCTTTCAGTGCAGCAGGGAGGGAATAAAAGCACATTTTGTCTTCCCTGAGCTGGCAGTGGCTCTGTGAGTTAATGGCTCTTCCCTCCCTGTGCCAGCCAAGGGATTAAAGCACCTCTGCTCTGCCAGAGTTCATACAGTGAATTTGTGACACCCCTCGCTCCTTCGTGGGCTCTCCAGTGAAAGCTCTCCCTGTCCCTCATTCCTTCAGAGTTCCCAACTGGTTTATCCCATTTTCCCAGCCATTTTCTGGCAGGGGCTGCACTTAACCCTTTCCAGGTGCTCCTGTTTGAATCCAGGAAAACCAGCCTTGGGAAGCTTTTCTGAGCCAGGGATGATGCCCCATTATTGCCAAAGTGAATTTGACTTTTCCAGAACATTTTGGTGTCCAAATTCCAGGGTACCACAACAAGCAGCTGCAGCAGCACTTGGGGATGTTTTAAGCTAAACCAGTCACTGACTGATACCTGAACTGGAGGTTGTTGGTGAGCTCCTCTCCTCCTCTGCCCTCACCTCCTCCCCTCGCTCTCCTGGGCCTCCCACGAGTGTCCTGAGGGATCAGGGACCATCCCCTGGCCATGGAGGGAGGAGTCCCTGCCAGGGCGGGGTGGGGTGGGGCCAGCTTGAGGGTCCCTCCCCACCCAACCCAACCCAGTGTTTGCCTCCACAGATTGCAAACCCTGTGACAAAAACCAGAAATGAGCCTCTTCCAAAACTATCAGAGATATGGAGCAATAACCCCCAGCTCTCCTGATCCTTCCTTCCCCCTGCCCCCAGGACACATCTCCTGGCAGGAAGATTGTCCTGACCCCTGAGCCCCCGGGCAGGCAGAGGGGAGCTGTAAATTCTCTCTTCAGGCCACTTGGCAGAACTAATCTCTTTTAATCTGCTCTCTTTATGGCACCTCTTTGGGCTGACAAAAGTCGATTTATGGACTGTCAGACACATCCACAAGGCCAATATCTTTCTCCAGGAGTTCCTCCAGCAGCATCGAGTGGTGAGAGAAGGGATTTAAAGGCAGCATTTCACTCGCTGAAGCCTCAGAGCTGCCCAGCATTCCAGCAATCTAAAGCAATAAAAAATGCACATATGTCTGGAAAATTAATAAAAAATCAGGGCACTGCTTTGTTGAAGTGATTTTCCTGTAAGGGAAGTGGAGCACGGTGTGGAGGAGCACAGCTGGGAGGTGTCTGTGCAGCAGTGACCCCTGGCAGACCCGGGGACCGGCACCACTGGATTCTTTATCAAACTGATTAGGGCTGTTCCCATGTGGCCTGGGACAGAGACACCATCCAGGCCTTGTGGCACTTGGGCTGATCCCTGCTGAGCTCCCACTTCATCGATTCCCTCCCAGCCTGGTCTCCAGGGAAGGGCTCTCTGCTTTTTGTGGAGCAGTTACATTTAGAGACTGGAAAGGGAAGAGGCCCTGGAAGATTCAGAGGATAAAAATAATTACCTTTGATTCCAGAAATCAATTTCTTTTTTTTAAGCAATCTGGCAAGACTGCATCCAACTAATTAGTTAAGGAAAAAATTATTTATATAAGATTAGTACTTAAGTGTCTCCAACAAGATATTCATTGGCATAATATTGAGAGGGGCAGTTGTGAAGTATTAACAGATTTAGCACAAACAGATCAAAAAACCATCCTGACTTGAAGGGAGTCAACAAGAGATGGAGAGAGACATGGAGTGACAGGACAAGGGGGAACTGCTTCACAGTGACAGGGGCAGGGTTAGCTGGGATATTGGGAAGGAATTGTTCCCTGTGAGGGTGGGAGGCCCTGGCACAGGGTGCCCAGAGCAGCTGTGGCTGCCCCTGGATCCCTGGCAGTGCCCAAGGCCAGGCTGGACAGGGCTTGGAGCAGCCTGGGACAGTGGGAGGTGTCCCTGCCATGGCAGGGGTGGCACTGGAGAGGCTCTAAGGTCCCTTCAACCCAACAATTCCGTGATTCTATGACTTTACAGACCAAAAGTGAATTACAGCCAGACCAGGTGACTGACCTGGGGTCACACAGCCCATCTACAGCAGAGGTAAAACCAGCACCAACATCTTCCAGACTGA
This sequence comes from Notiomystis cincta, assembly GCA_013398075.1. Lineage (NCBI taxonomy): Eukaryota > Metazoa > Chordata > Aves > Passeriformes > Notiomystidae > Notiomystis > Notiomystis cincta. Next base: position 79,022 of record VZRX01013432.1, on the reverse strand, counting down.
TCCAGTCGTTAACCACCAGCTCATCCTTCCCCTCCCAATTCCCTGAGCCACTCTCTCAGTATCACAGGACAGAGGCTGGAATTTAAATGCAGTCACACCGTGTTTAGTATCTCATCCCCCAGGACCCCACTGCCTGGATGTGAGCAGAGCCATACACACACACACAAACATCTGCAGAACTGGTCCCTGGGTGAGGAATATTCCAAAACATGCCCCCTGCAAGGAGAGCAGCATCTGCCCCCCCTCTTCCCCTACATGTGTATTTTGCATCTGTAAACCATAAACACATGATAAAAGCACTGCAAACCTCGATGGAGCTCGGAGGCAAAACTGATCTGTTTTGCTCTGCCAGTTTGAAAATGGTTTTCTTGATGAAACTCCTGAGTCTGCTGGAGACTGAGACACAGATGGATGAGCTGAGCATATGATAAACCTGCTGCATGAGTTTGTAGTTAATTGCCCATCATCTTTTTTGTCTCCCCATAAAACATTTCACGCCCACCTCGCACAGTAAAGGTAACCTGAGTGTCATAAACCATTTGTCTCCTGAGCCTTCCCTGCTGCACTCCCCGAGCTCTCGTGGGGACAGAGCCATGGAGACAAGACAGATCTGCTGAAGCCTTTCACAGATGAAGCACACTGCATCTTCTATCAAATGATCTCCATTCTCTAATGAGAAGAAACACCTCCCAGAGTCATTTGCATGCTAATATCTTTATTTCTAAAACAATAAGCAGGCTGTGACTCTCCAGTCAGCACAGACACTGCATTTCTGTGAGCCAAGGCTGGAGAGAGGCCAAGAAACCAGGTCCCTTCCCCTGGGCACCAAGGGGTCCAGAAAAGGAATCATTCCCTGGGTAGGGGGCCCATCACTGCTGCCCTGTGCAGGGCCAGGGGCTGGACTTGGTGATCCCTAGGAGTTCTTTCAGCTCAGGATATTCACAGAATCTCACACTGCTTTGGGTTGGAAGGGACATTAAATCCCACCCAGTGCCACCCCTGCCATGGCAGGGACACCTCCCACAGTCCCAGGCTGCTCCAAGCCCTGTCCAGCCTGGCCTTGGGCACTGCCAGGGATCCAGGGGCAGCCACAGCTGCTCTGGGCACCCTGTGCCAGGGCCTCCCACCCTCCCAGGGAAGGATTCTTTCTAAAAGTCAATCTAAACCTACTACTTTCAGCTTTAAACCATTTCCCCTTTCCTGTCACTCCATGCTTTTGTAAAAAGCCATTCTCCATCTTTCCTGGATTTCCGCATTCTTTCTTGAATCATATTTTATATCCTGCCCTGCCTTCAGAGCTCCTGCAGGACCAAGGGACCAGGCAGGTGGGGCTGGTGCTGCAGGTGCCCTCAGAGCTCCTCACACCTGGGATCACTGGGAATCACTGGGAATCACTCCTCAGAGCTCCTCACACCTGGGATCACTGGGAATCACTGGGAATCACTCCTCAGAGCTCCTCACACCTGGGATCACTGGGAATCACTCCTCAGAGCTCCTCACACCTGGGCTCACTGGTGCATCCCTCTCTCCCTCCTTTAATTTCCTCTGGGGCCCCAAGCTGGCAGGAACAGGTCATGTCAGGGCAGCACAGCTCTGAGCAGAGAGAAAGACACAACACTGCCAACCAGCACAGCTCCCAGCCTGCCCTCAGGAAGCTCTCCTGGTGTTTTCCTGGAGGCCAGAGCACAGAGGCTGCTCTTCCCTGCCCCAGCTCCCAGGCAATCACTGTCTCTGCTGTGGTGCCAGGACTCTCCCAACGTCTCTTGAGTGATCCTGGTGGGCAGCAGCCCCTGAACAGGGGGAGAGGGGGGAACAGAAGAGTCTGCCCTGCTCTGAGGCACTCCAAAGCACACTGAAGCCTTTCCTCCCCCAGCAGACCCTCTGGAAAGCCCCAGAGCCCCTGTGGTGGCAGAGCCTGCAGGGAACAGCTTTTCCTCGGCATCCTCGGAGGAGGAGGGGGAGCTAATGGGCAGTTCAGGGAATTAGCCCTGCTCCCCCCATGGCCCTGATTTACAGGGCCTCAGTCTCTGGCAAACAGACCTTGCCTGCTGCCCTGGCAGGAGGGATGGGCTCTCCCTGCCCACAGCTCCCTGCCAGGAGCAGAGCAGCTGCCAGCACAGCTCCTGAAAGCTGCTGGGAACAGGCAGGACTCTGCTGAACACCCAATTCTGGAATTTGCTGAATGTGAGCAGCAGTGTCTCAGGGAGGAGGAACAAACTCTTCCAACACCACTGTGCAGCCTCTCTGAGGCATTACCCACCCAGAGATAACAGAGTCTCTGGGCTTATAGTGGGACCTGTATTCACAGTATTGATCATGTTTGGTTCTCTGCAGAGGGACTCACACAAAGTCTGCACACCTTGCTAATGGAACTGATGGGTTTTATATTATCTGTGCATGCAGACACATTGGGTTGATCTTGGTTAATGGATTTATGGGTTTCTGTCCTTAAATCTCTCAGTACATTAAAGCTGCATGTTTGCACTGCCCAGTGGAAATTTCACCTCTTTTTTTTGGCCTAAAATGTAGTTTTATTCTATGAAAATACAAAATAACATTATACAAAGGTACAAATGGTTTTTATCTAAGGCTATGACTGATACAAGCACTTGAGAAGTGATGGCAATGATTAAAATCACTCCTGTCTTGATACAAGGTCAAGAATGGAAATAATCTTGTTAGCAGGGAATGAGGAAGCCTCTCCCTCTCTCAGGTTTGTGTGGAAGTGCTCCAGAGATGCCCATTTCTCCCCATGGACTTGGGAAGAGCCATTCCACGTGATCTGTTTTCCTTTCTGCCTGCATTAAAACAAACATGCAATGGAGGGAGTTTTCCCCATCTCCTTCAAAAGGCTGCCACCATATGGGGGATTGGTTTTAATACAAGGCTCAGTTTGGGGTTTTGCAAGGAGACCTTGCTGGAGCCTCAGCTCAGCCTCTGCAGGGGGCCCTGCAGGACAGCCAGGAGGGGAACTGGGACACAGGAACAGCTCTGTCCCTCAGGGGCTGGAATCACCTCCCCTTCAGAAGTCTCGTGCATTCATCCCTTTGTGTCTCACACAGCCCTGGGCATTGGAATTCCATCCCTGCAGTTCTGCTGGAGCTGAAGGCTCCTTGTCACTGCCCCCTGTGCCATGGAAAATGGGGGTGTCCCTGCACATCATCTTTGGGGTCTCTTCCAACCCAAACCACTCTGCCACTCAGTTCCTGTGTGGAAATACGAGCTCACCTGCCCAGGAGTGTGAAGGGGCCCTGGGCCCAGGGGAGGTGCATTCCCAATCCATGTGGGTGAGCAGGGAAAGCTCTTACTCCGAGAACAAACAAGGTAAAACACAACGTCTTTCTGCTGCAATTAAGAATTAAAATAAAGAAGAGAAGGTGAAGTGAGGGAAACATAAAGCTTTTTGTTACATTAGAATTTCTCCACAAGATCCAACACTATTCCACACTGGAGCACATCAGCTGAAAAACTAACCCCAAAATAGTACTTGAATTTGATAAATAAAATTAATCTCCATCCCTCAGTGGAACAGATTAAGTCAGAGGTTCTTCCTTTCAAGCTACAAATGTCATGTGAAGATCAAGTTCCCATCTCACATAAGTGTTTGTTCAACAAAGCACAGCAGGGCCTTCCCAGGGAGCTTAAACAGAGCAGGAACCTGCAAATAATCCTGTTCTCAAATTTAATTCTCCCTGCAGCCAGGGCAGTGGCACAGCCCTTCCCTGTGCAGACACCCCCAGAGCATGGCTGGAGCCCAGGGCTGGAGCTGGCCACCCGAGCCAGGTCAGTTCCAGAGTTATTTGCCCTGCAGATCATGCCCTGTGTGTGTGCAGGGCAAACCTCAGGGCACCTCTGGCCTTGGAGCAGAACTGCCAGAAAGTGCATTGAGGCAGAAGCCTGAATAAACTCTGGCAGTGCCAGGCCACCAATGCCTTGGCAAAGCAAAAATCCATCATTTTCCCCTGTATAGGGAGGGACTGATGAGGAAGCTCAGCCTTTGGGAATCCCATTCCCTCTTCTTTACCACTCTCCAAGGGGGTCACTCCAATGTTCAGAGAGTGAGGAGGAACATGGGGTTTGAGGAGGAACATGGACAAATACAGGAATTGACCTCAGAGTGAGGAAATGTGGGCTCACATCAACCCTGGAACTGTTCTGGGCACCACAGCACCACCAGGAGAAAAATGATGGCTTAATCTGAAAAACTCCTTCCTTGTACCATAATTACATGAATGAGAGAGTATTTTTAATTACATGAATGAGAGAGTATTTTTTCCTGCCCCTTTCTCAGCCCAGCAAACTGTTGGAAATAAAGTGTTGTAGCTCTTCCTGGGGATCTCTGCAGCTCTAAATACATATTGAAAGCATCTCCTGTGCACTGTAACTGATCTCTGCTGATCCCCAGAGCTCAGAACGTGGCCCTGTCCTCCCTCAGGTACTTCTCCCTTCCTGCCACACTCACCTGGGTGCTTCTGTCCACAGCAGAAACCTGCCTGGGCCTCTCCAATGTCAGGGGGCATCGCTGGGATTTTTATTTTATTTCCACAGTGCCACTGGATTTGACCAACAATTATACCCCCAACGTGAGGTTTTATTTGCCTCATAAATTCAGAGTTTCCATTCAGGGCAGATGTGGGCACTCCTCCTCTGGAATAGAAGACAATAAAAGTGATAAATTCAGTGTACTCAGCCCATTTTACCTGGATCTGGCTCCACCAGCTCCCTTACAGCCTGCTGCTGTTGGAACACGCTGCTGCTGCCTCCTCTGCAGTCGGGGGTAGGAAGGGAGGGGAAAACAAGGAAAAGAGGAATTATCCAAGGCCAAGGAACGAGCTGGGTGTGCACAGCTCTGCCTCGCACACAAATGGGGATTTCAGCACAGAGCAGCTCCTGACACCGAGGGAACTGGGAAGACAAGGAGGGAGAGGAGAAGTTACTGCATTTAAAACATCATCATGTTTAAAACCCCATCCTGAACTGCTGCCTGCCACCTTCCCTCCCCTCTGCCATCGGAACCAGCAAAACCTTCCGAGGTTTTATCTGCAGTAAGTGTTTATTTCACTCTCCATAAAGTAAAAGGCACCACAGTTTAGAAATAATGCATTCCCAGCCCTGCCTATTATGGGGAACCCATTATTTTTATTGCTTGCTGTGTAAAGGATATTTCATATTTAGGGAACGGAGCTGTTCCCAAATAAATAACGAGGTAGGAGCTGCATAAAAACCTTGGTGCAAAATACCCAAACCATTCTGTGCCCAGCAATGCAGGAGGACATTGTACCTGCTCCCAGTGGTTTTATAACCCTGAGAACAATCCCTTATTTGCAAGTGCAATTACTGCAATTGCATTTGCAATTACATCAATTGTCCAATTACATCAGCTGTGCTTCCAATGAGCTAAAAGGAAAAAAAAAAAATAAAGCACACATTGCTCTTTGCTGTAATAAAAATGTGATTTGCATCCACAGAAAAAAAGAGTTCTGTTTGCTGGGAGATGAAATTAGACTACCTTGGGGTATTTTGCTTTTCTTGCATGAAGTCTGAGCATTGCTGTGATATTAAAAAAGGTTGGAGCTGTTTGATAACTTGAGACTGCACAGTAATTTCTTCTCTTGGGCCACTGTAATTACTGTGCAGTTTTCCATTGTCATCAGAGAAATTATTTTACATTTAGAATTAATAGGACACAGTCTTGGGGCCAGATCCCTTAGAGCTTTCTTTTTCTCCCTAATAACTCAGATCATTAGGAGTCTCATATATTTCATTTCTCAGAAATGTGCAAATAAAAGAAGTCTGAATTCCAAGCTAGAATTCTATTTCCAGCATGATTCCAGCATCACCAGCATCTGCTCTCTAATAACTCCACAGGTGGTAGGAAATCCCTTAATCTGCTCATCACCAATTTCCACGTGTGAAATGAGAGCAGCTGAAAGTGCAGCAACACTCAGAAAAATACAGAAATGGAGCCCTGGGTTTTTTGAGTGTGTGGAGCATTTCCAGGATTTTCAGCTCTTCCTTTACCAGTTTAGGAATAGAAATTTGCTTATTTTCTTTAGTGCTGCATGGAGGCTGTGATTTTCACTGTGCTGCATAACCAGAACTGGAAACCTGGGCATCAGCAGAGAGGAATTCCAGTTCCCAAGGCTCTGCCCAGGTCTGCTCTCCCCATCCTCACTGTGCAGGGGACAGGGGGAGCTGGGGGCTGCAGGGCCACCCTGGCCCCTGGAAATCCATTTATTTTGGGTTATTTTGGGGTTTTGCTAAACCCAGGACCAACTGATGCTCCTCAGGCCTGAGCAGGTAGAGGTGACACATCCAGATGTGGCCAAGCCACCATCCAGATGTACCTGAACCTGGATATCCCTGGAGAATTTCCAGCAGGGGATGCTGAAATCCCCTGAGCAGGTCCTGCTCCCAACACCTACAGCACTACAGAGATGAAATTCCACCTCTAAGCCCACATTAAATTCTAAATGTTATATAAGAAAATCAATGTTGTCAGTTTTGAGAGATGAATGTTGCACCTGGAGGAACCAGAGCCTGCTCTCTCCTGAACAAAACAGCAACAAAACCAACCCAGCACCTGATTTGCTTTTCCTCTCCTCAGGAACAGATGGGAAAAAACACTGTGGAAGGGAAGAGCTGGGTGTGGGTGTCATCTGAGTGTCAGCTAAATTCAGATTCCTGCTGGTTAGATCAGCCTAACCAGGGCAGACAGGTTCTCTCTGCTGCCTCTACACCTCAAGGAAAGGAAATAAGAAAGGTGGTTTAGCACTGCCAGATCCTTCCCAGGCTTTGGCACTTTTAGACAAATAAACATTAATTAAAATGGCTTGAAAAACTGACTCCTGCAACAACTTGGAAAGCTTATTAAATTGTTACTGCAGGTCCAGAATTAAACAAACACCTCTGTCACTGAAGAACAAGAAGTTAAAATGTTTAACCCCTGTCAGTTGTTCAGTTTTAACCTCGTCAGGAGCAGCTCAGTCCTTGGCTCAGGGATCTCCTCCTGCACAGTGCTGATCTGGTGTTATTTTAATGCAGAATTCCCTTTTATATTTGCTGGTTTCAGATGCATTTTCCTATTCCCAGTGCCCTCTGAAGTCAACAGAAGGCAGCAGCAAACGAGTTTGGTTCCAAAGCTCAGCTCTTTCCAGCTCAAAGCTATTCCCCTCTCCCCTCACCCAGCAGACACCTCAAGGAGCTCTGGTCTAGAGAGCTCATTCAAACCCTGCTTGGGAAGGACATTTTCACTGGGGAAAATGTTTTTCCTAACTTTGAAATAACTTTCCTTTTACTCTGAAGTCATTAAAGTGGTGGGAGCGAGCAGCTCCTGCTTCCCCTGGAGAACCCAGGAGCTCCTGGTCTCAGCTGAGTTATGGCCCCAGGAGTGGAGTTCGTGAGCACTTTAAGTAATTCCTGCACTTCAGCTGTGCTGGAGAGGTTTCCAAAGAACCCTTTATTATGGTGAGAGCCTCCCTGTGCCTCTCCAGGCAGCGAGGGTGGTGCTTCACTCGCCAGCGCTGGCCCTCGACGTGTGTGGCTCCCTGGGGATGCTCAGGGTGCAGCCTCTTCCTTCCCTCCAGAACAGGAAAAAACCTCAGCACAACACAGTTAACGCCAGAACATCTTTTTACTTATTCTGACAAGGATCCTGAAGAGCAAAAATCAGTTTTTATGGGAGAAAATGGGGTAGGGTTGGATATATTTCTGCAAACAATCATTTCTCTGGGTGATAATGTTTATTCTTGTCTCCAGACACATTTTGTTTTCATGTGTAATTTGTGTGTAACTCTATACAGGGCTGAGATTTCAAACCTAAACAGTAAATGTTATAAATAAAGACCTTTGCAGCAAAAAAGAAATGCAGCAGCAAAGTGCTTTAATTTGTATTTGCCAGTTCTGGGAACAATTGCTGGGGGATGAATGCCTGGCTCTTTCTGTCAGGGAAACTTTGCTATTAATTCCTCAGCCTGAGAACAATTCTCCACTTAGCACCCAGCTCTGGGGTGTTAAAGCTGGGACAGCAGCTTTGCAGTCAGGCAGCCAGGAAGGATGGGCCAGCAGAATTGTTGGATGTTTGTTGGAAGATGGAAACCCATCCCAGAGCCAAAGCCAGCCCCTGAAACTCATTAACATCTTACTGCCCAACATTATTTTCATTTCTTTTCCTTGCCCAACCCTCCTCTCCCCTTTTCCCTTCACACCTCCAGCTGCTTCCACCCCAACATTTGGGTGCCACACCAGGTCTGTGTCTGAACCCCTCAAACAAACAGGTTAATTGTGCTTTAATTGGTTCTGCACTGACAGGAGACTGCAGACAGAAGCTCTAGAAACCCTTTCCAGCTCTTGGGACAAAAATAAGGTGACACTTATTTTAATGTTAAATTCACTTTGTGAGCAGCAATAGAGAGGACAGGTATTTAATTAAATATCAGAGCTTCTCTGCACATTAAACATTTTGCTCTAAGCAAATTAATTGGGCAAACTCAGACCCAGTGTGGGAGAACTGGATTGACACAAACCCAGGTATCTCACAGAATTCTGGCTGGACAAGCCTTCCAAGGCCACCAAGTCCAGACTTTGACCCTGCCAGAGCACTGAGTGCCACCTCAGTCCTTCCCTGGGCAGCCTCTCCCAACGCCTGACAGCCCTCTCCAGGAAGAATTCTACCTGATGGATCCTTGTTCAGTTGGTAACAGAGGTTTGAAATCACCATTATTTTATTATTTCATGTTGTGTTTGAGATCTGCAAAATAATTTGGCTCCAGAACACATCCTGGGGATAGTGACAGCATTCTTGTCATCCCAGAGCACGCAGGGAATTCACAGAACATGATTTGTGCAGAGAACATCCAGTGAAAAATGATGTTCAGGTTTGTCTTGTCAGCTGAACCAAAGCACTCAGAGCGTTGCCCACCCTGCAGTGACACAAATACCTGTCTGTCACTTCAAACAGCTGCAGAGCAGGAGATTGGCTTGTTTAGGAGCAGCTCCCACCCTTGCTGGGATCACACTCACCCTCCCAGTCCAAGCACAACAACACTCAGGTCTGAGCCATCCCCACCTGCTGATCCTGCAGATAACAGGAGGGATTGCTGGATATTTGTACTGCTCACAGAGCTGGGGATGAATCCAAGTGGGAACAGGGACTGCAGGAAAGTGTCTGGGATGTGCTGAGAGAGAAGGGAGCTGGGCTGGGAATGCTACAGGTGCTGAGAGAGGGAACATTTCCTGGGGACGGCCCCAAATCTCCAGGGATCTCACACATGCCTGGACCAGGGCACCCACAAGGGTTTTTCTCCTCATTCCAAGCTACATGAACCTTCTCCAGCAGCAGAAAGGGACCTTCCCTCCTTGTTCTGCCCCTGTGGAGATGGGTACAGGAGTCTGAGCAAGAAATGGAATTTTTTCAGCAGAAAATACACGAGAGTTCAGCTCAGCTGCCCTGAAGGTGACAAACCTCTCTGCCCCTGCATTTCAGTGGGGTCTCACCTTGGGCCACCTGCACCTGATTCTCTCCATGAGGTGCTGGTGTCACCACACCTGTTCCCAATTAGGACAGATTTCTGTACTATATTCCAGATATTCTGGAATATTGACATCAAAGCCACTCCCAGGCACCTGCAAGCCTTGGCTTTCATTTCTATTCCTTCTTGCTGGCACAGGAAGGTGTAAAACCACTCAGAAATATTAAAGTTGTCCTGCTGCACCTGAGCCAGCTCCTGCCCCCCTTGTTTCCCTCCTCACTGAGTCAGTGCTGGAGGAGGTGAGGCCACTGCTGGATAAACAAAGAGCAGAGAAGTTGTGCTGTGCAGAGCAGAGCTGATCTGGGATGTGAGGAAACAGAGGCAGCACCCATTGCCATCCATCCATCCATCCATCCATCCATCCATCCATCCATCCATCCATCCATCCATCCATCCATCCATCCATCCATCCATCCATCCATCCATCCATCCATCCATCCATCCATCCATCCATCCATCCATCCATCCATCCATCCATCCATCCATCCCTCCCATCCCAGCCAGGTGCCATCCTCAGGCAGTGCCTGGGCAGCCAGAGTGGATCCTGCTGGAGCTGCAGCTCCTCACACACTCACTCTGTGCCCCCAGCACAGCTCCAGGGCCCCCACAAGCCCAGTGGGTTTAATGGGATGCAGTGCTGCCCCTCTGCTCCCAGCAGGGTGGGCTGGGAGCTCACCCAGGCAGGGGAGTTCTGCTGGGAACTCCAGAGCCTGGCATGCCCAGTGCACAGAAGTTCAGATCCAGCTGGCTGGAGGCTGGCACAGGACTCTTGGATGCTTCCCCACTTCCCAGGACGACTCCTGCTGGGCCAAGGACTTCCACAGCAGTGCTGGGATAACTCCTGGACTCTGTGGCCTTGGAGGGCTTTTCCAACCCTGACAATTCCATGACTTCATCTGACCCATTCAATCTGTCCCTGTGCCCCTGAGAGCAGCACCTCCAGCACCTTTCTGGCCCTTGGGTAAGACTTTCCTTCCCAGGGCAAGAGGGCCTTTCCCACCCCTGTGGAAATTACCTCCACTTGATAATTCTCAAAAATAATACCCAGTTTAGGAAACAGCCTGGAAAACCAAGAGTTTGATATTAAATGTATGAAGTTGTCCAGCACTGAAGATTTAAACACAAATCATGTGGAACATTTATGACTGCAAGGGCCAAGCTCTTTGAGATTTCTGACTCAATTTCAGCAGCACTAAATAAAGGAGCATTTAGTGATGAATTAAACATTTGTAAAAAGGAAGGAGTTTAAAATGCTTTGCAGTAAGAACTTAAGCTGACCATTCCCTTTCCTTGCCCTCTGCCTTCTGAGCTCTCTTATTGGAAAACCAGATTTCCATTAATAAAATACATTTATTTCACTCTGCCTGTTGAGCAAGAAAAAAAGCTTTGTGCAACTCCCAGCTGTGGCTTTGAGATACTACTGCTCCCCACTTCTTGGCAACTTCTCCCTTATTAACATGCCTATTTTTATGATATTTTTATAATATTTTTACAGTGTCTCAGTGTCAGAGTGCTCACTGGGTGCCCTGCAGAGCTTTGCTGAGCGCTGTTGCATTGGTAAACCCCAGTTGTAGCATCTTTTCTCACATTTTTGATCCTCAGAGCTGCTCGAGGTCATCCCCAAGCACAGAAAACTGAGCTCAGTGCTGAGATTGTTTGCCAAAAATAAATATCAGCAAGAACTGAAGAGCCACTCGTGAATCTCAGGGCTCCAGGGAAAGGCAGGACCTGATTCTTTGCTGCACAGGGGCAAAGGTGGACACACATCAACCAAGCCCTTCCCAACCCCTTCCTTTAGCAGCTGTCACAGAATAACTCTCCAGGCAAGTCCCAGCAAAAGCGATGGGAATTGCTTCTCCTACCACAGCACGAGGAAAACGCCAAGCCTGTGTTGCCCCATCCAACTGGTAGTGACAACTTGAGCACCCAAAAATAAGTTGTGAAAAAGGAGGGAAAGGAGGAACCATCTGAGCTGACTTACGTGAGTGCTTTTTTTGGCTTGGAACAGGAATTCTCGCCAACAAACCCCCACACTCTGACAGCCAAGGCCACAACAACCTGCAAAACAAAGCAGAGTGACACAGATTGAAGTTTCCTCAAAATCTGTGAAGGAAAAAACCGTGGCACATCCACAGGCCCAAGTGAAATTTCGCTCTGTCCCTCATCCAACATTTGGGTGTTTGTATCGCCCCAGAGCTCTGAGCACGCACGGTGAGAGGCAAAGTCCAATAAATCTCATTTCCCACCTGGAACTGGAGCTCTGTGATTCTCTTGCTGGGTTTGAAAGCAGATCCTGAGCTGTGTTTGTTCAGCCCCACCACCCCATCACCTTCCCTGTCAGACTCAGTCACTCCTGGCAGATGTAGGACAACACCTCTCCCAGGAACCCTCTTACAGGCACAGACATCAGAAACACTCAGAGCTGGTAATTTGCCTTCTGATGGCAGTGCTCTGCTGCTGTTTGCCTCCTTTAAGTCAGCACTTTGCCCCCCCAATCTCTGTGCTTTGACAGTGCTTCTTCATTCAGCAAAACACCCAGAAACTCCTCTGCTTCCCTGTGATCTGCCACTTAACAATACATATGCAAATGAAATTAGCGCTGGCAAAAATAATTATAGTTGCTCATGGGAGGATTAATAACTGAAGTCTGCCCTGCTTAAGCTGGGGTTTAATTCCGTTACAGGCACTAAAAGAAGTTAATTCTGCGTTCAGTGTTGTGTGTGGCAGTTTAGAGGTGCTGAGTGAATGCAGAGTTAATTAAGTGGAGGGGAGGGAGGGTGTGGGGGGATACAGCCCTGAATCTGGTGAATCACGGAATCACACAGAGCCTTGGATTGAAGGCACCTTAAAGGCCATTTAATTCCACCCCCATTCCATGCTCAGGAAGTGTTTCACTAGACCAGGTTAATCAGCATATCACCAAATTAAATATTTCATTATATATATAAAAATCCACTAGTGAGCATTAGCTGGTGGAGGAATGAACAGCACAACCCTTTTGTCCTGGATGCACCCCTGCCATCCATCATTTGAAAGGGAACAGGATCAACTCCTTCCCACCAGGTGTAATGATGTTGAATAAACTGTGCCCTCAGGCTGGGAGTGTTTAATAAAAGAACAAGCTCCTTTTTACACGATGTTTGTGGGAACAAATCAAATTTAGAGCGGGCTGTAAATCCCTCCCTCGTTACAGCATCGCTCTGCTCTGGCTGGGGAGAGTGGGGTGGGAGTGACACCCACAAAAACCCAGCAGCAATGCAATGCCAGCAGGGAGCACGAAGAACACAATTCCCACCCCTGGAACTGTGCCCCTCTGGAAGAGCCTGCGGTGGGAAAGCCCTTCCAGCCTCTCTCGCCATCCTCCAGCAGCACCGGGACGCGGAGCAGGGCCCAGCCCGGCCCGGCTGCCCTGGGGCAAAGCCCCGCTCAGGTGAAGAGCAGGGAGAGCCCGCAGGGTGCAGGTTCTCAGCAGCTCAGAGCCCGCAGTCCCCTGCCTTTCTCTGCCTGTTTACAGCCCGAGGAGCTGGATTAGCTGTGTGCAAGCCGTGCCTACAACAGCTGCTTTTCACCTAGGATTAGCATAAAAATCAATCAGCCCCCCTAATGGAGCCAGCAGGCTCAAACTGGGAGAGCTCCAATAAAAACAACAGCCAGGTGGAAATTCTGGAAGTTTTATGGAGCTGAGGAACACATGCCCAGGTTGGACATTACCTGCTGCAGACATGTCCTCACATTTGTTTAAAACCCACAGTTTAGTGCTTGTTCCAGGGCTGAAATGAGGCAAAGCAATGTTATTTGATTAACTTGTAACTCGATTTTAAATTGCTGCACGCTTTTAAACACATTAAGCTTTCCAGTGTTTCACCAGAGATGGTATTTACCACACCAAGCTGCTTTTTTGCTGTGATATCTTCTGGTAAAACCCACTTCATTAGTGGTTAGGACATCTCATTAAAGCCCACAAAAAGGGTCTCAGAAACATCCTAAGGAACACAACAGAGTCATTTCAAATCATTGATTTGGGCTTTTCTTTATGGTCACTGTCAGGGTTGAAATAAAGGGAAGAATATGATCAATAATCCAGTAATAACTGAATTTACTGCTATGTAAAGCAGCCAGGTGGATGATAATTTACAAGAGGAATTTACACAGATTCCAGTGTCAAAATACCACATTCAAAATATTTTATTTTTATATGCAACCAGATAATATTACATAATTATCAGGTCTCTAACTGGACAGGATATTGCCTGACTGCATTTGTGCTGCTTTATTGTAAAAAAAAAGGTGGAGGCAAAACCTGCAGGTGAAGGTCACAAACTCACTTCTCCAAAATTATATAAAACATAACATCCAGAGTGCTCCAAGTCCCCCAAGGTTGCAGCCCTGCTGCTGCTGAGATGTTTTATGTCGTGCCCACAGTGTCAGCTTCCATTTGCACATCACTCCACAGGAAAAGCAAAGCAAAATCCCTTCCCATAACGTTAGAACTTCTCATTTTTTTCCCCTTGGGTAAATTTAAACTAATTGGCAACCCACAGGAGCATCCTTTTATCATTCTAACACCAGCAGTGCCTTGGATCACCACAGAAAAATCTCATTTTGGCTTCAAAACCCGTGCGTCCCACAGAAATCCTCATTTGCTGCCACAGATATTGCTGGGAATTTATTGTGTGTGTGTGTGAGGCTCTCAGAGATGTTCCTGTGTTTCCACACGAAGGAAACACCACAGAATTTACTCAGTCTAAAAGCAGGAAAATGGGTTCTTATTTATCTCTTACTCAGCTGCTTTAGTTCATGCCCCTCATTCAGAGAAATCAGCTTTCCCCCTCAGAATAAGATTTATTGCATTTAGACCAACCAGGATTTCATATTAACTCCCTTTCCTGCCTTTGCTTTCTCCTAACTGATTAAATTCAGCATTTCTCCTTCTACCTGTCTCATTTAAATACTTCTAACATGCACTTCTTTTCCATAATAACCAGAATTATGGACTTACCTCAGTTACTCACATTAATCACCATAAATGGAATTATGCATTTGTTTAAACAACCACTCAAGTTACTTCAGGCTCAGATTTTCACTCCAAAAAACAAGTATTAATTGTGATATAACCACATAGAATAGCCTCCAGAGGGGAAAACAGAAAAGATTCTCTGTGCAATCCTAAATTCAGTGGTTATTTATTAAACAGTGAAACCTTCAGAAGTGTGGGTCAGTCTCCCCAATATCCTCAGTTAAATATTGTTAAAATTCAGCTTTCAGGTATTTCAGTGCAGAAATACCACTCCTGCAGCTATTCCCTGACCAGACTCCGAGGACAAAAATAACTTGTGGAAGGGACAAGTGCTGAAGCACAGCTGCGAGCTCATTAAATTTTAAAAGTGATTTGAATCAGACACTAAAACTCCTGTCTGCAGTTAATTCCACTGCTCACAGAATGGTGAGCTGGACTTTGATTTTGCTCTTTTCCAGGCAGGCTGGCTGAGGGCAGCAAAGGAGAGTAAATCCGGGCTGAGGGTAATTAGCCACGCTCAAAATGAGTTTGTGTAGGAGCTCCACTGGAGCTCTTTGCTGTGCAGTCGGTGCCTGGAGCATCAACAGGAGCACGGCTCACCCAGGGAGGGCCAAAGCTCTGTGCTACAGCAGGGGCCTGCTGCTATTTCAGCTCCTTCTTTCACCTTCCTGCCGGAGCTGCAGGCAGGGACGAGCTCAGGGCTGAGCTCAGGGAGGAGCTCAGGGCTGAGCATCCCTCCTGCTGCCCAGACCCAGACAGGCTCCCTGCCCTCGAGACTGGAATGTCCCCAGGACTGGTGGAGGGCCCTTCTGGACCTGTGCTGCCCCCCTGCTCCTGACAGACCTTTCTCAGACCAGGCAGGCCAGGAGTGAGCAGGGAGAGCTGTGCCCAGCTCCCACAGGTGTCAGTCAGCCCCATCCCCAGAGTTCCTGAGAACGCCTTCCCGCTGCCACAGGGCAGGGATGAGTGGATGTTGGGAAGGAATTCCTGGCTGGGAGGGTGGTGGGCCCTGGCACAGGGTGCCCAGAGCAGCTGTGGCTGCCCCTGGATCCCTGGCAGTGTCCCAGGCCAGGCTGGATGGGGCTTGGAGCCCCCTGGGATGGTGGAAGGTGTCCCTGCCATGGCAGGGTGGCACTGGGTGATCCTTAATGTCCCTTCCCACTCCAACCACCCTGGGAGTGTCTCCTCCTTTAGTCACAGACAGAGAAAAGCCAATCTCCTCCCCCAGGGTCAGCAGTCAGAAACAATTCCCTCTTCCTTCCCTCCCTTCCCTCCCAGGCCCTGCCCAGGTGGAGCAGCAGCTCTGCCTGCTCACTCTGCCCACGGGGACAATGCCACAATCCAAGGGCAGGAGGCCAAGGGACAACTCTGCAATGGCTCCTTGAGATCCAGGGCAGGAGACAGCCCTGGCAGCTGAGCAGGACGTGCTTCATTTCCTCTGCCTTTAGCAGGGACACAAAACTGCTGCAGGTTTTGCCAATATCCATTAATGGGAAGAACTTCAGAGCTCATTTTTGTCTCAGATATCCAGAACTCTGAACACAAACCCACGACCAGTGAGCTGACAGCACCTAATAGCTGTTGCTTCTTTGTTTCTTTCCACAATATATATGAAAAAAATTGTTTTCCTCACTTTTTTTTTAAAGTTGGGACTTAAAGGAATCCCTTCCACAGCATTTCAAAATCACTTTATTGTCCACCATCGGTACCCACAACATTTATTTATTCATCTCCTCACTGTCAAACAAATGCACCTTCACAGTTTTCTGCATTTGTAAGGACAAACTTTAAATTATTTCCTCAGTTTTCCAAGTGGCTTTTCTCATGGTTAATTTGTTCAGACTTTCAGACAACACCACCTGCATTTATCTCCTCTGGCCAGGTGGAAGGTACTTATCCAACTATGCACAAATAAACAAACATACCCATAATTGCCTGAGGAAAAATGTTCTTTATAACACAACTTCCAAATTGCTTGAAAAAAACTTTTTTTTTGAAAAAACAGTTCCGTGATATTTTTGTAATGTGAGCAGCAGGCCAAAAAGCTGATCCCCTTCCTGGTGAGAATGGCCTGAATACCTTCCCAGGATCACTGAGGTTGGAAAGACCCCACTGAGCCCCCACCTTGTGAGCAGCCCAGAGCACTGAGTGCTCCTCCAGCCCTTCCCTGGGCACCCCTGGGGATGGGGACTCCCCCACTTTGAGCCACATGCTCCAAACCACCCTGATCCTGGATTTCCTCACCCCTGGATAAACAAACACTCCTCAGAGGTGTTACACAGGCAGTGCCAGCATCACCACAGCCCTGCCACGTTCCTGCACTTCTCACTGGCAGAGGGTGTAAAACAAAACTCACCTGGGATTTAATGCTACTGTTTAACTGCATTAAGAGTATTTCTTAAAACCTTAACTGAATAGATTTAATACAGATGTTAAAGGAAACTGCAGCAGGGCTGTAACTGAGGGCTGAGAAGCTCTGGCAGCACAAGGTTATGGTATATTTTACTGCCTTATTAAAACAGCACATTTTGATATGAACATTTTCAGGGACATCTTGTCACATCAATAATTGGACCATTACTTTCATACATTGTACACTAGATAAAATATTAACAAACCTTCTAAAATAGCTCTATGCTATAGAAATATATTTTATATTCCATAAAATATTTGGAAGGTCAGGGGAAGCACCTGGGGACAAGGGCTGCTGCTGGAGCCAGGAGAGGACATCACAACTGGGAGCAGCTTCAGCTTCATAAAGCAAATCAAAACATGACCCTACAGAGAGCAGGGGCTCAGAGTGGGCCCAGCCCAGAATTTCCAGGCTTTATTGAATCAGAATATCAGTTCTCAGCAGATAACATCTATCAGACAGGAGATGTGAGCCCCAGACAGGTCCAAAATATGTGCTGGGGTTTTCTGGAGTGGGCAAAGAACAAAACAATTCAAAGTTTGGCCTCCCATTTGACTGAGCACGTGGAAGTCATTGCCCTCCCTGTGCTCTCCTGAGGAGGGCCATAAATCAGCTATAAAAGCCCAGGGTCAGAGTTTCCTCCCAGGGCTGCTGTAATTTACAGAACCCTGGCAAGGCTGTGAGAGTCCCTGGGGATTGATTTAAAAGCACCCATAACCTGTTGGAGCCATGGAAAAAACTCTGTGAGAACTCAGGCCTGTCTGGAATAGCCCCTTCCAAAGTGTCCCAAATCCAGCTGGGGATTCCAGCAAAGCCCAAAGAACATTTTACTCACCAGAGACTAGGCCAGGTGGCTCCCCCATCCAACCTGGCCTAAATATTAAAAATAATATTAAAAACACCACTTCCTCCCCTAAACTACATCATTTTGCCAAGGAAATTGTGAAAAGACTCACTCCAGCTCAGAACAGGGCTGAGCATTACTGAGTTCTCATCCAAATTTCCTGTGGACCACCAATTCCAGCTCCCATCCTTTGGAGAAGCAGGATCTGCTCCAGTGTGAAATCACCACACAAAGGAATGGTTTAGAAAGGCACAAAATCCACAGGTTGGGGGATTTTTTTTCCTCTTGAGAACTGAAGGTAAACACAGCCAGCTCTAAGCCAAGAAAGAGAAGGGATTTCTTGATTTAAATTGGCCTGTTCTGTACCTGAAAAAGAATAAATATTTATATTAATTAATTAGTTAGGTAAAAGCAGAAGGACAACAGGGACTCAGGGCTCTTGCACTGGTTTGTGAAGAGCAATCTCAGCTGCTGGGACGTTTCAGGACAATTCTGTCTCTTAGTGGCTGAAACAAAGCCCAGGCTTTAAGAGGAAAAGAGCATCAGGACCAAGCCCAAATATTGCTCCAAAAAAAGGAAATTTCTTTTCCTTACTTTTGAGCACATTTATTTTCCAGCCAACATCTGATGGAGACAGTTGTTCATGGCTGGTGCCAGTGGATTTAAGCTGCAAGTGCCTGGGGTGTCTGTGCAGGGCCAGGAGTGGGAATTGGATGATCCCTGTGGATCTCTTCCAGACCAGGATATTCTGTGACATTTAAATCTGATATTTAAATCCATGGATTGCCCAGCTGGGTGCAGAATTCAGGCATTTAACCCTGCTTGTCCCAGCCAGGAGCACTAAATGACACTGGAGGTATTTTTATCCTGCAGAGACAGCAAACTCTTCACTCCCACTTTCAGAACACCTAAAAGAATTTTAAATTTTCTTTACAATAATAAAAAAAAATATTAAAAAAAAAATGCTTTTTCTAACATCCCCTTTCATGGTGCTAAAAGCTCTCCATCAGCTCCACGAACAGATCTGGGAGCACACCCAGGGGACAGGCAGGGAAATAATTCCTGCTGCTGTTATGGACTCGCTGACTCACTGGTGGAAGTTGCTGGAGAAGGTAATAAAAACCAAACAGATAATGGCTGCACTGTGGTGAAAATGTTCAGCAATTAAATGAAAATGGAAGATCTTTTATATGTTCCACATTTGCATCTTCTCACCAGGCAACTCGAATAAAACCATAAAGAACTAAAGGAAATATTTAAAGTTTACTTTACAAAGTGCTGAGAAAAAAATAAAGTCTTGGCTACGCGGTTTTATTTATGAAGCTGGAGAAATTAAATGTATTTTTGGATGGGAATTTTAAAAGTGTTGAAATTAGGCATTTGGGCACTGGGAGAAGTGTTCCAGAAGTAACACAGCATGCCAAGATAATCTAATTAATCAGGTTCCAAAAATAAATTGAATTAAAATTTCAAAGTTTAGGTGAAGTGCATTAAATGCTGGTCCATTACCAACCTGCAAATGAAACAGGAGTCCTGCCTTCACAGCAAACACACATGGTAAACTCCACCTAAAACGGACAAAAATTAAAAGCACTTTGAACATTCATCACATCTCCAGATCACACTGGAAAAATTATTTTTCTGCATTATACGCTCATTATAGTCATTAAAATGA
The DNA here is from genome assembly GCA_013398075.1 of Notiomystis cincta. NCBI lineage: Eukaryota > Metazoa > Chordata > Aves > Passeriformes > Notiomystidae > Notiomystis > Notiomystis cincta. The sequence goes on along the minus strand of VZRX01013432.1, from coordinate 59,543 downwards.
ATGTGTAACTATCAGAGAGGGAAAATATTAGGAAAAGGGAATCTGTAATAGTCTTGTTAGGAATTGTATTAACTAATTAATCTTGACAAGCAACAATTTCACTCAACTCATAATGATTTCAGTTTGAGCTCCCAAATAGCTTCCTGCCAGTCTTCATTTCTTATGACTTAAGTGCTTTTTTGGACAAATGCTGACATTCCCTTTCACCTCCTTTTAGCTTAAAACCTTCCCTCTCGCTCTCTGCCTGTGAAAAAATTCGCTCTCCCTCTCTTTTCTAAGCCCTCTTTAATTCCTGGAAGGGGATTTAAGGTGTCCCCAGAGCCTTCTATTCCCCAGGCAGAGTCTCACACCTTTAAATCACACAGGTTTCTGACAGCAAAGATCTGCAGATTTATTTAATGTCCTGCACAAGTTAAATAAAGGAGGGAACACCTGGCAAACACTGCTTGCACTTGCTGAGTTTGTTTATTCCCAGCTTGCAGGGTCCCAGGGCTGAGGATTAGCAGCAGCAAAGGACAAGGACAAAGGGTTTGGGCTGAGCTCTGGGACAGACAAACTCATCCGTGGCCTCAGGGGGGAAAAATGAGCAGCTCTGTGTCTAAATATTGGCTTTCAAAACAAATGCTTACTCAGATTATTCAAATAATTCAAATTACCAGGGCACTGGCAAAGGGAATTCCTGGAAACTTTGGCTACCAGCTGAAGGGAACACAGTGGGACACTCAGAGTGGCTTAAAATGCACAGCAAAGCTGTACAAACACTGGGAGATACAAGGGGTCACAGGCTTTAGGAAAGCTGGGTTTGGCTGTGCCAGGCTGCTCTCTGCACCCCCAGCTTTGTGCCACCGCAGGAATCTGGATTTTCCCTGGAGCTGGCCGGGATCTGAGGGAGCTGCTGGCCCTCAGGCCTGACCCCGGCTGCCAAAGCATCCCCAAAGGGGTGGTGAATCCTGCGGGGGCAGAGGGGAGATGCCCGGGGCTGCCGCACACCGGGCTGGGCACAGCAGCGGCCCGAGCACTCTGCGGGGTGCTGAACGATGTCCCTGAACGATGTCCCAACGCTTCCAGCGGCACGGGAAGGCTGGGACACATCATGTGTAACGTGTACTAATGGCTGCTAATTGCACAATGAGCCTCGGGGTAATGAGGTGTCCCTAGAAGGCAAACCTGCTGATAGCTCGGGGATATTCCTGGCTTTTACAGGGCTGCCACTCAATTCAACACACACAAAACATAAAGGAACACAGCCACCAGTCCCCTCCTCATCCGTGCTTAAACAAGGAGAAGTCACCAATTCTCAGTGAGACAACTGACACCAAAATCTAAATCTACGTCTCCATCAGCTCCAGGACAGTCCCCTTTGTCAGGTCACTACAGGGCCTTGAGGTGGGCCACACCATATATATAAAAATGCATTTATGCACATGGATATACACATCAATAGCTGTATCACAAAGGGTCTCTCATAAAACAGGGATTCTCAAGTGCCTCAAAACCAGCTCACAAAATAGGGACGTTATTCATTTGTAATATCTTAAATTTCAGTTGATTAAAATATTCCTGTCTTCACGGTGGGAGGTGCCCAGAAATGGGCACTGGACACCCCAGCCCTGAGTCCTGCTCTCCCCTCGGGAAGGGTTTAAGATGTTTTGTTGATCAGACCTTTGCAATTCCAGAGCTCTGAGACCCAGCACAGCCCCAGCCTTCCCGAGGAGTGTTGCTCAGGGAAATGCAGGCAGACAGATTATAGGAGAGGGTGGGGAAAGGCCTGAGCCCTTCAAAGCCCTCCTTCGTGCAAGGCTCAGCTGAGGAGCTCCTGAAATGTTCCCTGGGAATGAGCAGCAGCTTCCCAGGGATCACTCAGCACATCTGAGGGAGAGAGGGGCCCAGGAGCTTTGGAACTCAAACGCTGGGTCAAGCTGAATTTATAGCTGCACGTGAAGTGCTGCACTGCCAAGTGCAGAGCACTCTGCCTCTGGAATTCCAAATGAAACAGGTGAAGGCTGTACATTCATTTCCAACAACTGCAGCAATGGTTACATCCCCTTTTTCAAAGGGATTTGTGCACTGGTGGGAGAAATTCCATGGGATTCCACAGACATTTGGGCACTTCTAAAACTCTGCTGTTGTATCATCATTGATCTCAGCCTTCTGCTGCGACATAAAACCTGGTCTTGGACACGAATAGCTCTGAGAAATAACAGCAGATTTGAGATTGAGCATATTATATTTAATATTACATAAAGCTCAGCATTTCCCTCTTTCTCCCTCCGCTGCTTTATAGATCCAATAACCTTTATCTGCGTTCCAGATGTCAGGAGAAGAGGAACTGATGTTTGCAAGGCATTTGCAAATGAAAAGTGTTACATAAATGTAAGGCAAGCTATTATTCCTATAGTTCCTCGAAGCTGATAATACCATTACACCCCCAGGGATGCTGGACAGCCTCTCATAATGAACTATTATTCAGTGAATAATGGAGTTATGCAGAAGCAACAGTTTCCTCTTCTGCTTGGACAAACTGAGCTTAAAGTGGGTTTCTCTGCTCTTCTCCAAGACACCTGTGCTGCTTCCAGTGGGACACTGTGTTCTGGGAAAACAAGCACTCCCACAAATATTCAAAACAGAAAACCTTTGCTGCTTTTGATTATACTTTGAAACTCAGCATCAGGAAATTAAAAAAAAAAAAAAAAAAAAACAAAAACACAAAGAAAAGGGTTTAAACTGAAGGAGATGAATTTGGATTGGATTCTATAGAGGAATTGTTCCCTGGGAGGGGGGGGAGGCCCTGGCACAGGGTGCCCAGAGAAGCTGGGGCTGCCCCTGGATCGCTGGAGGTGTCCAAGGGCAGCTTGGGCAGGGTTTTGGAGCAGCCTGGGACAGTGGAAGGTGTCCCTGCCATGGCAGGGGATAGATCCTTAATGTCCCTTCCAACACAAAGCAGCCTGGGGTTCTGGATTACTTGTGCGAAAGGGGACACACAGAGCCTGTGACAGCTACAGGCACAGAGGGAGGGTGGATACAACTTCTGAAACACAAATTACTAAGAGGAAATAAATAAGAATCCAAGAGAAATCAAAAGCACTGGATTGCAACAAAAGTGCATCAGTCTGATCTAAATATCCTTGAAGCCAAGCAATCAAACTTAGCCAAGTCTTCCAGCTGATTTTGGTAACCACCAGCTGCTTATAAAGAACAGGCCCTGAGGGCCCATCAGTAACACAAAAATTTAATGAGCTTGCTTTGGGTATTCCTGGCATCATCTTCCAGGGATGAGAACTGCAAACTTCTGCACAAGTCCAGATTACTGATGTCCAAATGGCTTCTCCCCAGAAGCTGTCTAAGCTAAGGGTACTTAACAGCGGCTGCTGAGAGCTCGAGTGCTGCAGACGCTGGCGCCTGACCTGTGGCCAGCCCAAGCAGAGCCGGGCTGCCGGGCACGCTGAGATGCCCAGCTGGAGCCGGGCCCCGCTGGCTGCTGCAGCTCAGCCACGTCTCTGCTCTCCTGTTTGTTCTGAAAGATGCAGGTTCGGGTTGGGGTGCTGGGCAAGGTGTCCACACACCTGAGCGACCCCCACAGGCCTGGCCTTTGCTGAGGAGGAGACCAGATGGCCACACGGATTGCTCTCCACGCACACAGTCCGCTCACGGACACAGACTTGTGCTGCTGCTCGGAGTTACAGCAGCCACAACCCGAGTTCAGACTCCTACTGATCAGCAGGACCTCAGAGGCAGCACTGGGCTGTGTTCTTTCCCGGGGGATGTGCCCAGGGATATTCCAGCTGGGGTGCTGGGTGCAGCTGACCGGGAGCCGGCAGGAGCTGCCCTCACTTCCCGGCAGCCGGAGCGGGGCCAATTTCCACGGCCGGGGAGCAGCAGCAGGGCGTCCCTGCGGTGCCGAGCCTGCAGCACTGCGCCTGGGCTCAGCGAGCCCCTGGTGCCGAGCAGGTCTCCTCACGGGGGCCGGAGCCAGCAGCGATGGGAAATGAAAGCGGAGGCGCCCTCAGGCCGTGAGGGATTTCCAGCCACGGCAGGTCGGGCCCTCTGCTCCCCGCTGTCACTTCCACCCGTGCCTCAATCTGCTCCTACACAATCCTGCTGTGCCTCTCCCCACTGCAGGGAAGGGCATGTCTCTGCAGAGATGTATTTTATTTTATATTTAGGATGTCTCTGCAGAGATTTGTGGCTGCTCTTCCCCCGCAGGGCCCGGCCGGCCTCGCCCCGCTCATGGCCTGCTCCGGGCGGGGACGGGCACAAGGATTTTACAGCAGGAGGCTGATTTCTCCAGGAGACACAAATTAGAGATTTAGGAGCCTATCTGGGCCATATTTCTGCCAGGCCAACCCTCTGCCCGGCCTTCCAGGGGACAAGGACACGATTTAGCATCTCTGGCTCCACACAACAGCGGAGCACAGGGGCTGAGAGCTGTTCCTTTTCTGAGCACCCTCGCTGTGAGGAGAGGCTGAGGTTGATTTGCTTTTCCATCTTCCTTCTACTTACACAACCTCTATTGAAGTTTGCCCTAAACAAATTGCGAATTTAACTTTGCTCTAAACAAATACTGTAAGGGACAAAGACTTCCCCTCAGTGCCCTGAGAGCTAAAAAGGGAAAAGGAAGCCAAGCATGCCTGTAAATACATTTGTGACAGACACACAAATTTTCTAACAACATGAAATTCTGGACTTTTTAAATAGTGCCAAACTCAGAGGATGAAGGTTACCTAGGATTGAAACCACCAGTAAATTCTTTTCCTGCTTTAAGGCCATTGAAACTTGTGCCTCTAGATACATTACACAAAGATTTCTGTAGTAATTGCTCTATTGCCTTTGTCTCTAACTTGTTTTTCCTTTGCCTTTTAAGTGCATGAAATAATTTTCAAATCATTAGATACAATAAATTCTTCTAGATGCTTACCACATCCTTAGAGGTCTGCATCCTTATCTTCCTCCACAATTTTCCTTTATTCAATCTGAAATCTAAATCATAATAACCAGGAAACAGCATTAAAATCTCATTGTCTTCTCTGCAAAATCCATGACATTTAACTCAGTACTCTGTGACCACCTGCTGTTGTACATTTTCCCCACAGAGAAATGACTAAAAGTTATTTTATGAGGGTTTTTGGTTTCATAAGAGTAGAACTGCAGAGTAAAAGAGCTCTGGGAGGAAATGCACACCTAAGATCAGCCCAGTTCCTGCAGCAGCTCAGCTCTGAGTTGGGCCATCATTGGACCTGCCCTGCTCAGGTGAGACCTCTGCCTTCCTCCTCCCAGATGGGAATTGTCCCAGATGACCACATGGATGTGGTACCATGGCAGCTTCCAGCATGACAAACCTCAGAGAAAATAGCCTCAAGACTCAGAGCTGCCCTGTATAAAATATTTTTCTAAAACCTAGGGAAGTAACCTTGAGGGAGTGAAAGTTCAGCTGGATTTTCAGCCATGGCAGGCAGCAGATTCCTGATCCATTTACCTCAGGGAATAAAACACCATACCAAGGATGGCAGCAAGAAGAACACAAAGGAATAATTTCCCAGGTCACAAAGCCAGTGTGAGACCAGGGCAGTGTCCACCCAGAATGCCTGGTCAGCAGCAGAGCCCAGCTGAGAGCACCACCCTCTCCTCCTGAGAGGATCACCAGCGAGCACAGAGCTGTTTCTCTCTGCATTTTGCTCAGCTGAGGTTGAGAGCCACAGAAAAGAGGAGCTGCCTGACTCAAAGAGCTGCCTGGCACAGCTCTTTGGTGGGACAAAGCATTCACAGCCATCCCCATAAATCACAGCACTCCCAGCCAGCCAGGCACACAAAGGGCTGGGCATCCCTTGTGTTTCTCAGGTCTCCAAAGGAGCCCACACACAAAGCCAGAATGGAAGGCGCTATAACAAGGAGAGAGAGTTCAGATATATAAAGAATACCTGAAAACCCCTGAAAGTGACACCCCTCCATAGCTGTTATAATTTTAATAAGAAGCACCAACTATCATTTATGAGAAGTGCTAATTCTCATTTATGAGAAGTGCTAACAGCAGCCCTCAGCAGCCCTGGTCCTGCCCTGGGGTCAGCATCCCTTGGCCTCCCATGACTGCAGCAAACAGGAATTTGGGGGATAAAGGAGCGCACTGTATTTCTTTCAACACAAGTTTTCCATTTCATGCCCATCCCATTCTCTGTTTCAGAATTATTCCCACAGCCACAGAGATCTACCACATCTAAAAGCGCAGCACGCAATCAAATTAATTTTTGAATGTGGAGGAAATCAGGGACTCTTCGCTGCAAATTTCAGAGCCGAGCTCGGTTCTGAGGTGCATAATAAGATCCACGGCGCTCCTCTAACAACACAGATCAAACATTTACTGCAGATGCACTGGAGGCCATGAAGAGACCCAACTGCAGCAGCTCCACGTGCACCTGCACTCCCTCCCTCCAACACCTTCCCATTTCGCCGCTGCTGTAGAAAAAGACCTCGTTTATTTGAAATATGTTTATCCTACCTTGCTGCAGGCCAGCTCTCTTCAGGATTTCCTTTCTCCTTGTGGCACCCTGGCTGACTTTTAGAGGTGATCTCTCCAAACTCCCCTCTCTGGATGCTGTCCAGGAGCTCAGCACAGCTCTTCTGTGCCAGTCGGACGTGTCAGTGTTACAGATGTCATCTGCCAGTGGAACACACTGTGCCAGCTCCTCCTGCTGTTTGCAGATGTTCTGTAAGTGCTCATCAGTGATGAGAACCTGGAAAAATCCAGCAGCAACATCTTGGGATAACGGGTGGCTGCATTTTGCAAACTGCCATCCAAGGTGGTTAATGGACTTGGCAAAGCATGAGCTGGAAGGGAGCAGAGTCTTCACAAAAAGCAGATTGGAGGCCATTCAACCATCCAAAAAATGCTGGCATTGGCATCCAACCTCCTCTGCAGCCAGACAACCCCAGGGGAGCATCACATGGGCACCTTGAAGGAAAAGTTCACAACTTCGAGTGAGAGCAGCTGCAGTTTTTAAGTTTCTTAGCCCAGATTGTGGTTTAGAGCAGGGCTGGGATGAAGAACAGCACTAAGTTCCTCCAGGGAGGCAGCACAGCCTGGCACAGAACCAGACAGGGCTGGGGATCCAGCTCCAGCTGCACTTCACCAAGGGCATCTCCCATGGTGGTCTGTCCCACCTTCACCACCACAGGCTGATCACTGCGGGAGAAATCACCCATCACCTCTGATGCTCTGCAGGTGCCTCCACTGCTCAAACTGCTACTGTTCACTTACAAACACGGCATCACAGACTGGCTTGGGTTGCAAGGGGCCTTAAAGCCCCTCCAGTGCCACCCCTGCCATGGCAGGGACACCTCCCACCACCCCAGGGGCTCCAAATCCTGTCTAACCTGGCCTAGGACACTTCCAGGGATCCAGGAGCAGCCACAGCTGCTCTGGGCACCCTTTGCAAGGGCCTCTCCACCCTCACAGGGAAGAAATTCTTCCCAATATCCCATCTAAATCCACCCTCCTTCACCTTAAAGCCATTATTTGTTACTTCGTAAGAAACTTTTTCTATTCAAACCCCTCCTTTCCATTCTGCCTGACTGCACTGAGTCAAAGAGCTTTGTGCACCCCTGAAACAGCCATTCCTTCACCTTGCTCTGGCCTCTCATGCAGAACAATTTTTTATCTCCATTATTTAGCACTTACAGCATCAGATGTTGTTTTCCAACACAGAAAAGGAAGAAAACCAGTGAAACAGGGAGGAAAGGGGAAAAGAGAATTCCAGGTCTGGGTTATTACATGCCAAATTTCTACTCAGAATAAATTTTCACAATGGATCACATTGCAAATGCTGACAGACTCTTAATTGGAGCTCCACAGAGCTCACGCACAGCTACAGAGCAACCATTTGGAAATGTCTTGTTTAAAATACATTGAGGTTATTCAAAGCAGATATTGATATTCTCGTGTAGTACGAGATGCCAACAACGCCTCGCAGGCATCTCCGAGCAGCAGAATCCTTTCCAGCAGCAGGTGGGATGAAATGCTGACAAATGGGGTGGAAGCAGCACACAGGAATAAACTCTATAATATGCTATTTGTTTGCCCAGCCTGGCTGCGTGTGCTGTTATTTTTCACGAGCTGGCAGCCGAGAGCAGCCGCAGCACGGCCCGTTCCGCGCTCCGTCCCGCGGGAGCTCGGCGGCGATTTGGGCTCCCCAGGAAAGCTCGGAGCCTCCACAGGGACACAGCACTGCCTGGGGCAATAAATGCTGGTCGACAGAGCTCTGCTCTTCCTCCTCCTCCTCCTCCTGAGCAGGTTTATTAACAGCAGCAGCGCTGCTGTCCCCAGAGGGGAGACCTGGCAGCTCCCACCCGGCTGCTCCCATGGGTGCCTCACATCTGCTGGCACCCGAGGGACAAACAGTTCCTGTCATGTCCAGCCCCAACCTCACAGGGCATCAAACTCCTCCTTAGGCTGGGATTCAGACTGTATCAGGTGTGCCTACATCTGGGAAAATCCAGGATATAAGATCCTCACTAAAGCAGAGTGAAGTATCAAAGTAAAACAATAGACACCAGATTTTCAAAGTCTGTAAATTACAAAAAAAATAGTTATTTTGTTCTACAAATCTTGTTTGGGACCCACACAGGGAGGACTTAAAACACCTAAAGAGAATCTCTTGAGGAGAACAAGCCCTTTGCAGAGCTCTGATTCTGCACACTTCGGGCTCAGTGGGAGCTTTGCCAGTTCCTTGGCTTGGCCGGTTTTGGCCAGGCACCACGGCAGGTTTGCTCATCATTTATCATTATGTTGTCTGAGCTCGTGTTGCCTTAGCCATGAAATGAGACAATAAATATTTGCCTCCCTCCCACAGCTGGAGGGAGGTTTAATAAGCTCAGGCCTGTTTGCTGTCTGTGGGAATGCCAAGTGTGGAATTGCCTTGGAGTGGAGGAGCAGCACAGCAGTGAATGCAAAGGTCAGGGAAACTGTGCTCCAAATGACCTCTGAGAGGTTCCCTAATCCATGACTGTTAAATCAGGGAAAAGGGGTTCACTACTGTCATCACACAAAGAAAGCAAAGGTGAATTTACCACAATACAGACTCATAAAGGAGTCAAGGGCACATTGCCCTGAGTGCCAAATGTCCTCCAGTGGAAGGTAAGCTCTGCATTAGGGGTTTTTAAAATTTAGAAACCACAGGATCCCAGAATTGAGGATGGAAAAGCCCTTCCAGCCCATCAAGTCCAACCTGTGCCCAGTCCCTACCTTGTCCCCAGCCCAGAGCTGAGTGCCACCTCCATCCTTCCTTGGACACCTCCAGGGATGGGAACTCCAAACCTCTCTGGGCAGTTCCAAGGTCTGACCACCCTTTCCATGGAGAAATTCCTCCTGGTGTCCAGCCTGAGCTCCCTTGGCACAGCTTGAGGCCGTTCCCTCTTGTTTCTGCCAACACAGAAAAGTAAAGTCAGACCAGAATCCTTATAAACAGCATTCTGTCTTCTTTATTAAAATATGTTCCATTTTTCCTCTGACCTGTCCATCTAAGCCTTCTTGGCACCCCATTCCTCCCCTCCTCACAAATGCTGTCCATGGAGAGGAGCCTGGATTTGCTCAATCCGAGCTAACAAACAGCATTTGTTACAGATCCCAGAGGGAATGTTTCTCCTCCCGGGTTTGGGGAGGGATGGGGGGGACAGGACACAATGGACATTGAGCATCCTCAGTGTTTCTGTACATACAGCAGAATCAGTTAAGCTGAGGAGAAAATGAAGCATTTTTTGGTGAATTTCCAGAAGGGGGTTATGAATAATGCTCTTTGAATTCCAGGATGAAAAGTGACTGAGCACAAGAATCAGGGTTCTTCTGTCAAGCTGATTCTTTCAGGAAAGGAAGCCGAGAACATTCATCCTCTCTGTGCTGGCTGCACTGAAAAACTCATCTTTAGGGAAAACATGGCTACATTTCACCTTGCTAGAGAAATATGAAAGAGAAAATACCCTCCTTGTCCTCTGCCACAGCACAGAAAATCTGCCAGGTACCCACAGGCTCTGCCCTGCTGGAACCACTTCACTCTAAAGTGCTTCACCATCATTTCCACAGCAATTAAATTGAGATTTACGACTCAAATATGCAGAAAAGCTGTTTCACAAGTGATTTAAACCCACGTTTAAGCACAAACATGCAGGACATTCCCAGACCCCTTGTACTGAGTGTGACACAGTCTAACCAACAGAAAATCCAGAATAATGCAGTGAAATCCATGTAATGGACTGACACTTCATGGGTTGAAGGGTTAAAATGTCTTCAGCCTCTGCTTTACTCCAGCACAGAATATTAATGCTGCCTCAGAGTAAACATCACTTATCTTGTCTTTTACTGCTGCAGTTTTTCAGTCTCACTACAATCATTTGATTACACTACAAGATGTGCATTTAATGCTCAGTATTACCTGTGGGTTTCTGAAACAAAATCCCATTTTATGCATTTTTACATATATAAATCAGGGGTTTTTGTTGCTGTGGTAGAAATCCTACTCACAGAGAAGCAGTTTGCCTTTGAGGGGAGCAAGGACAGATGATTCCCAAGTGCTGGTGTGCCCTTGCACAGAATTCAGCTCCAAAGTTGCTCAAATATTTGGGGTCAACTTCAGAGAAGTGTTTTCTACTTCGCAGGATAATAAAGTCCTTTGCAGTAACAACCATGGGACTAAGTGACAAATACAACTTAATCAAGGGAAAATCTATTTCAAACAGAAGACAAATTGCCTCAGGCCTTGGTAATTATCTCTCTGGGATTAATAATCAACTCTAATTTAATAATTGACTTAATATTTCCTTTTTGAAATTTTCAATAATTAACCTGCAGTCTCTCAAAAATAATATTCCCAGGCACTTCACAGAATCGTGTTATTTAATGAAAACAAAGTTAGATAAGCTGTCACTGGAGAAAAAAAAATCAAAGAGTAAATTATAATACTTGGAAGGCTTAAACACCACACAAGTTTGTAGGGAACAGGTAGCAGGAGTGCTGACATTCCATGTGTGGGAGCAGCATGAGGAGGTGCTGGAATGCCTAAAGCCAGGCTTTAAAATCAAGGCAGATTAACCTCCAGGAGCAGGGAGGGGAAAGTGCAGTCCCACATCCCAGACAGATTCCCACAAAGCACAGACCAGGCGTGCCCTGCATGGATCTGGGGGTTTGTTTTCCAGGAGAGCCCACTCAGTGTTCTCTCCTGGCCAGCTAAGGCAGTGCATTAGGAAAAGCTGAATATATAAAATGTTTTCATACCTGAGCAATGCAGGGACTGCCAAAGGTTAGGAAATAATCAGATCATGTTGGAAAGGAGCTGGCCCTCCTGCAGTGGGGTCTGGCCATTTTAAATACATTTGTGGCTGAACCACTGAAGGTCATCTCTGGATATTTCAGTATTTTCTCTTCTTATAAAGGCACTTCAAGCCACACAATATTTTACATGCAGAACAAAATTTGATAAAGCATTTCAAGCCTTATCAGTATTTATGAGTAATTGTTCAAGATGCTCTGCTCAAAGCATGACCTGAGCAGAGGCAGTCGGGGCACACACCCCCAGCCTGTGGGGGCTCCTCTACTGCAAGGCCTGGGCGCTTCTCCAAGATTTTCCACACCTGCCTGATGGTTTCCCTGACACTTGTGGTGGTGCCCACCTGAAGGGCTTTTTGTTCTACAGCTTTGACATCTGCTGATGTTTACTAGAAAATCTCATTCTGAAAGCAAATTATGACACAGAACCTCACTGTGGCTTTTCTGGTGTCACACGTGAGCTTTAATTCTGCTGAGAAATGGGTTTTCTTTTCGTAAAGTAACAATCCTGTGTGCCAGCAGGACATGAAGTGCTCTGATTTCACGTGGCCCTGCCACAGCCTTTCGTTCCCAGAGCTGCTCCCAGGAGATGGGGAGCTGGAGCTCAGCATCCCCGGGGGTGGCACAGGGACACAGCAGAGGCAGGGGCTCACCAGCTACAGCAAATGTGCCTCTCTCACACTGGCATCAGGTAATTGCCAATCTGAAAAGCTGAGGTAGAAATAACAGGCTGAAATAACACCAAACTCCCCTGCAGGACTGAATGATTCCCTCCTTCAGCTTTGTGAAATCAGCCCAGATGAGGGATTTCGTAGGAGATTGGCTGGATCATGTTAACTTTTTGTCATGGCTTATTTCAGGGAAGTTGGGTCTCAAGTCAGCCTTAATGTGGAACTTGAGCAGTACTTGCAAAATTCAAATGTACTGGGTAGAGGAAATCCGTTCATTTATTTTCTAATGTCATTATGAAATCTTAGCAATCCAGAAATCAGCCACCACCAATTTTATAAACTGAGAAAATAATAAAAAATTATTTTAAAATCAGTCTCCTTGCCTCTTAGGATTTCTAGGTGTCTTTTAAACCTGTTTTCTCTTCATAATCTTCTTTCACCAAAACACAGCAACTCCTTTGAAGGAAGCAGAGAAAGTGCTGTTCTCTCACTGCTCCAAAGTCACCTTGCTCCTTCATTTTGCCTGTTTACTACTTTGTTATTCCTCTTCCTCAAAGTTTCCTACTGTGTTATCACCTGATTTTAAGAAGAGCTGGGAAATCAGGCCCAGTTGATGTGGGGGCAGCTGCACCAAATGAGCCCCTCCCCGTGCCCTGTTACCTGCTCCCAGAGGCAGGAAAAGCCTCTGTCCTCCCCACCTCCAGAGGACACCACAGATTTGCTTCCTGGAATATTTCCTAGCACAACCTTGGGTTTTTTTCCTTTTTTTTCAGTTAATTTGCTTCCTTTCAGTATTGAAGTTTCCTTTCCCTTCTGTTTGAGGATGGAGAGCACAGCTCAGCTGCTCCTTTAGACCTCCCAGCCCCACACAGGAGCTCTGTCCCCGCTGGGTTCAGCAGCCTCTCCTCGGCTTTCCCAGGTCAGCCCACTCTGATTTAGGAGAGCAGAGAACAAATCCATTGCCCAGGTTCATGGAAGAGCTTTCAGGGAGGACACAGGATCAGCTCCCAAAGCTGCCAGGGCATCCTGAAGGAGAACCCCTGCTTGGATGGTCCTGGGAGCTGCATGAACATCAGACTCACTCCAGCCTGGCAGCAGCAGGAAAGGTTTGCTTCTCTCTTTCATGGAACCACATCTCCTGTGTAGCTCTGGGGTTTAAATTCCCAGTTATATTCATCCCTGCAGCAGCCCACAGAAACCAGCCCCGTTATTCCCAGCACAGGAGAACCGAGGGAAAGCAGAATTTCAACCCCTTACAAATCCAGATAACTCCTGTGCCCAGCAGTTATTCCTCAGTCTGATTTAAACCCCACTTCCCTATCGAGCTGTTCCCATCCCACAGTGCTCCCTCTGCCCAAACACATCTGGTATTTCAGGACTCCTCACAGAAATATAGATGCTTTTCCTGTTTTTTTTTTTAACCTGCTTATGCTAATTTTCCTCTTCACGTGCATTTGCAGCCTCTGAAAGGAAAAAGTGTGGAGAAAAAAAGGTGAAAATGTTTTTAAGACCTCTAGCAATCAATAAAAGCAAGACTCCAGAAGGCAGAGTGTTCCCTCCTGCACTGCCTGCCCTGGAAATATTGATAGTGTTGTGGGAGAGCTTTTTTCCTTCCTCCTGCCTTTTGAAAATACTGATAATATGAATGTTCCCATTAGCAAGAAATATGTCACATCAAAATTAATGGCATTCAGCCAGTAACAGTGCAACTCTGGCTGTCAAGTTAACTCAATTCCAGGGCAGCAGAGCAATTCTGCCATCCAAACCTTATCCAGAGACAGAGATGAATGCAGGTGATTCTCCCAGGCTGCAGAGCCTCGAGGAGTGTGCCTTAGATCCCAGGGATGAGCTGGAGCCTTCCACAAATCCCTTTTATTCCAGTGCTGGGCACCATCCTGACCCCAAACCTGCAGCAGCTCCAGGGCAGATGAGGGAAATGGGAATGTTGATCCTTCACCTCCTCACTGGTTAGAAAGGGTCAGATCTGCTCTGGGTGTTTGACCATCTTGCTTTACTCAGTTTTAGGTATTAAAAGCAGCCCCATGTGTTCACCATAATATTTGACTCCTTTTCATTGAAATATTCAACAGCAAGTTAAACACTTGTTAAGACAACTGAGATTAAAGATTTTTTTTCTTGCCTTTCTCATTCAAAAAGCACTCTCCAAAGATAAAAATGCGTTAACAGCTTTGCTAAACTGCAACGAGACCAGACTGGAGGTATCTGCTACAACCTCCAAGAGTGACATTAAATCTTTATTCTAAAAAAGGTTATGGACAGATCAATGCCTCCAGGGTGATTAAGTGACTAAATCATTTCATATGAGCAGCAGATGTTTCACAGACGGGCAGTGGACAAAGGGAATCTGAAATGAGGTTGCAAACTGAGGTGCCCACAATGACACTGGCACGAATCTTAAATATTCTGGGTACAACAAGAATGTGACATTGTGACAAATGAGCAGTGCCAGCAGCTCCTGTAGTATGAAACTCAATATTAATGACCATAAAAACACAGCTAGCCATGCTCCAGACACTTTAAATGTTTCCTGAAGTTCCCAGTGGTATTTTGAGAAGTGCCCAGGCACTTATCCCATTGATATGATTAGATAAACACTTGTGGAAATTATATTTGGTGCCTTTAAAAACAAGTCTGCTGGAGCTGGTTTGATGAATGCAATAACTTTTAGTTCAATCTAAATCTCCTCCCAGACTAAATTGCTCCTCACCAGGAACTAACCTGGTTTAAATATTACAGTGCAAATTCAGAATTTATATCTGGAAAAAATCCTTCTGTGCTTTGGAAAGAGGTTTTCTCTTCTGGCTCCAGCTCTTCTGCCATCCCAGCCTAATTTGTGGCCAGAGTTTCCTGCAGCTCTCTCATTGCACTGGGAATTCTCGATGATTTCCTTTTCATTTCCATTTGCAATGTGAGCTATGGACTGAGCAGTGTCAGAAAAGGTCTTTTCCCAGTTTCACTCCCAGTGACCAACACTGGTTCCCATTATCCACCCAGGCCAAATACATCCATTAACACCTCCCAAGGAGACAGCCTGGCACAGCAAAATCATTTAACATTTCTCACTTAAATCAATTTTAACCATGTGGTTAAAATCCCATTTGGCTGAAGATCATTGGAGCTTTGGCTGGTTTCACTCAGGAACCCCTGAAGGTCACCTTGGAGGGGAGGAGTGTCCCCAAATCTGGCAGCAAACACAACACATTCCCACAAGAGGCAGCTCTGGAACAGGGGATCCACCCCCCTGGAATGAACCCCTTCCATTCACCTTCCCAGGAGGATCCTGCCATTATAATAATGGATTAATCAAGTGACACCTGAGAGCAGTGGCTTCAAGGAAAGGCTCAGAGCATCCCCCTGCTCCCCTCGGGGGGGGTCCTGCCCCAGGCTCTGGAGATCACACCAGAACCTCCCTGGAGCCTCCCTGTCCCTCTGGCAGGCACCACACCCCCACCACTGTTCCAGGGAAAATTGCTCCACCAAGCCCTGCAAGTGAGGCTGACAATACAGGGAAAACAAACAGTAAATTGTTATGAGCAAAACACAGAATTAGAGGTAAAATTGCTGTGGCCTCACTGCACTTTCAAAAACCTATTTGGCTGCTACCACTAGAGAGTGATCTTCCAATATTTGCCTTGCTTTAGAACAAGCAGAGTTTGTTTTGCAGTATTTCTGCAAAAAGAAAATTACTCCTGATTATACTCTCTGCAGGAATCTATTCTGGAATCTATTTCTTCTTGTTCCCCCCTCGACTCTTCTTTTTGAAGTTCAAATATGCTCTTTTCAGGCTGACAGTAAAATCAGGAACTGATTGGAGCAGTTCTGAATAACAAAATCATCTCAGGAGCCAAGAGATGATGTGAGAGGTAAAAATGTAACCTAAGCAGCTCCTAGTTTTACACCTGGAGTACGGCACACAGAGTCCAAAGGAACCAAATCATAACTTAATTTCTGTTTAACCAGTGAAATACGAATTTATTTTTATACCAAGTGTTTGAGGTTTTTTGAGCCCCATTTGCTTCATGAGCCATAAAGAACCACTGTTTTCTACTTGAGAATAAGATTAAAACAACCAAGCATTTAATTTATCTCTTCTATTTAACCATGAGTATTTCTTGAGTAATTGTTCATTATTTAGGATCTGTTTGATTGCTCTTGGACCCCAGACTCAAATATAAATTAACTTTATTCACAGATGTCATTGGGACTGTGAGAATTGAGTGAAGGGGCCAGGAAAGTGGAAGGTTTGGAAGGTGCCATAAATCATGGGATTATTCCAGCTGGAAAAGATCTTCAAGACCATGAGTCCAACCATCTCCACCTCCAGAACAATGGAGGAAGGACTAAAACAATATCAAAGTTGTAATATGGAAGAACTAACTACTGCTGTTGCTTCATGAATATTTGATGGTAATATTAAAATATTATAATCACCTCTTCCAGACCCAGCTCTGCTGAAATGCCAACGAGATCGAGGTGATTAAAAGCACCACAATATTCATTAAGGCGCAAATACCAGCTCCAGTGATTTCTTTTCCATCACAATTACCCTGAATTATTAAAATATATATTCCATATGTTGTACATTAAATTTTTACCTGTGGAGACTTTGCTGGCATAAAAATGTAGATTTTAATTTTAGTTAACAATACAAATGAAGTTAAGACCCCTTCAGAGAATGTTACCATTCAAAACATTTTTTCATTGCCATATTAAAATTTGGAATGAACTGGCAAAGCAGCTCTACTTACTCAAAGCACAGCAGCCAAAATCCTCCATGGAGAGCGAGGAGGAACTTTCCAAAACACTTTTCAAGGCACCACTTCCACATTGAAAAAAATATCTCCACATATTTTTGCCTGAAATATCCACAATTTTCATACTTATTTTGTGCATGGCCTCGTGAACACCCCCTAATTTCAAAGAAAAAGAAAATATATTAAATTTATGAAAAAAACCCCACTATTTAAATGCAATTTTTGGAGTTTTTGGATCCCCCAGCTCTGAAATGTTGTCAGGCAGCTCTGAGTTACACACATTCCTGAAGGAAGCGATTTCTCTGGATAAATATTGGTGTAAGAGACTGACCCATCTCCCTGGGGCCAACACCCCTGTAATTTCAGGTGAATCCTGAGCCCGTGCCCTTCCCACGGTGGCTGTTCCAAAGCTCTCCCATCCCCTGCAGTTCCAGGGGCTGTGGACAGCTGTGCCTGGATACAGCTCCTGCCCAACAGGGGACACTGGGATTCAGCTCCAGGCCCAGCTGTACCAGCAGCAGCCCCAGTTCCCCATGTCCCAAGGACCACCCTTCCTCCCAGCATGAGTCAGAGATGACCACTGGAACTGTAGGGATTTACTGGGAAAGGGGCAAACCCCAAACCACCAGCTGTGGTGAGGGGACCACCCAGGAGCTCTGGGTTTGCCCAGAGGTGAAGCAGCAGCTGCAGACAGAATTCCAGAAGTGCAGCAGGCAGGGCACGAGGGCTCCATGGAGAGAGGGAAGGGCTCCACCAGCTCAGCCCTGCTCAGCTGGCATCGAGCTGCAGCCTCTCAAGGGGTTCCCTGGGAGCTGCTTCGAGCTCCTGCAAGTTCTTTGCTGCCACTGCATTTCCTGGGCTGGATCCCAAGGGATCCAGGGCTCGTGGTGCTCCAGGCAGCCTGGGCAGCTCCTCAGGGCTGGTGCTGGGCTGAAGCACCCCCTGGTCACGTCTTCTCTCGGTGAAATGCTCCAGCTGGGATAAAAAATTCCATTTCCCTCGCTGACTGCTGTGAGCTTTAATGCCTCTGTGTGGTGGTGCTCTTCCTTTCATCTCCTTTGAGCACATCTTTTATCCCAGGAGTGTTCAGGGGAGATGACAGAAGCACGTGGGAGGTTAATCACACCTGACAAACTCCGTGTCCGTCTGGGACGGAGTCAGCGCCTTGGTGGCAAAGGGAGCAGAGACTGGAATCACTGCCTGCACTTGTGCAAAGCACTGGGTGCTGCCCTCCTCACACCCCGTCTCCAGAGCCTGGATTTGATGGAGACAGCTCAGGGATAAGGAACTGTCTGCTCCAGGAGCTCATTGTCCTCGTGGAGGGAGCAGTGACCAGGGATGTTCCTCGGGACTGGAACTGGCACTGGGTGACATCTTCCACAGTGACACAGACACTGGGATTGGGACACCCTCTCCAGCTGTCCCAGGACACCGAGGGGAGGGATGGATCCAGAGGGATCTGGACAGCCTGGATTCACTGCCTGCCCCAGCACTTTGCTCCTCACAAATAACTCAGTGGGGACAATAGAAATGTCCTCGCTGTGCTGTCACACACACTGACGTGCCACAATTCTACCCGTCCCCACTGGGATTACTCTTCCTTCTGCTTTATTCCTCCTGCTCTCTTGTGGAACTGGAAGGTAGAAAAAGTAAAGGCCATTCATAATTCAGAGCTGCAGAAACAAAAACATCCCGAGGGCTGCGAAGTCTAGACAGACAACAAAGGAAGTTTGCGCACACCATCTTTTCTCAGGCCTCTCTTTAAGGACTCCAACATCCCACTTTTCCACCAAAATCCTTTTGACCTTAGATTTGTACATCTTTAGCTCAGTTTCTGGAGACTTTTCTACAGCTGTGCCCTGTCTCAGGAACAAGACAAGTCTCAGAGTTGTCCTGGGATGGGCCTGGAAAAATTTGAAATGGGAAACTCCAAGGGGAGAAATGTGGTCAATCTAAGGGGCACCAGGGCCTGGGGCACAAACCACAAACCCACAGGTATCAGACCTGCCTAGACAGGAAAATCAGCCAAACCTACGGCTCAGGAGTACCCCAGGCACAGCTCAAAATTTAACCCCCACTGGGCACTCAGAACTCCATAGAATTTCAGGGTTTGCTTTTTTAATTGCCTTTAGAGACTTCTCAAAAAACCTAAGCTAAAATGAGCTTTTTACTCCCAGAAAGCTCCCAGAGAATGAGGTATTTCTATAACTGTATCAGCTGCAATTTGTGTTTTAAGGCAAAAATATTTTCTGAACAAAAATAAAGAGTTTAGTGCAGTCCATAAATGGCTGAAATACAGCAGCTATTACAGGAATGGAAACAGGACTACAATGCCTACATAAATTGATAGATCCATTTCCAAGTGAGATACACAAGCTGGTAAAATAAACCATGTATTACAGTAATGGCAGAGCACAGGAGCACCTGGAGAGGTCTCTCTATGTAACAAATGTATATGAACTTGTCTCTGCCATTTCCCAACACACCATTACTGATTTACTGCTGAGTTTCCAAAGGCATCCTCACAAATGGGAGCTGCTGGGGAAGGCTCTGCTCTTAATTCCCTTTTTATTTGTACCCAACAGCACAGCAATGCTCAGAAGGGCCCAGCTCCTCCCTCAAACTCAGGGCTGGCAGCAAACCCGGGCTAAAGGGGCAGCTCCTGCTTCTCCAGCCAGGCAATCATCATTATCAGGCCCAGCTACCCAAGGAGAACATTCCCCTCTGATGTGCTGTCCATGCATTAAATGGACACGTTACACTCTCTTCTCCTCAGGCTCTTTCCCCTTACAGGATTTTATTTTTTCAAATGGCATTAGCTCCACAAGATAAAAATGGGATAATTAACACATCAGCCAGTGGTTTCACTGCAGAAATCACATGGCTGCACTGACAGGCCTCTAACACATTCCCTGTTCATGCCTGACTCCAAATCCACTTGTGGATCACTGAATTTGGGAACTGGCAGCACCCCTTTCTCATGGCTGGGCAGACAAAGGTCACCAGCCACTCTGATAATAAAGCTGAGGAACCCTCTGCTCCTGCACTGCTCCTTGCTTTTATCAGAGCACTGCTCAGAAACCTGAACTGGGATAAGTGACCTGCTTAAGTTCCTGTTTGTAACCCAAAGCAGCTGCATTTCTGGGTAATTAGTTACAGCTCATTTACAGCACAAAATATGAATGTAAGGGCATGGCTGGGTCAGCCTGCAGGGCCAGACCCTCACACCCTGCAGGGACAGACCCCCACACCCTGCAGGGACCAGACCCTCACACCGTGCAGGAACCAGACCCCTCATACCCTGCAGGAACCAGACCCTCACACCCTGCCAGGGACAGACCCCTCTGACCAGGCGTGGGAGGACCAGGAGCTGTGCAGGGACCAGCCTTGAAAGCACCACCTTTATCTCCTGCTGGCTGGGGCAGCTGAGCTCCAGCAGCCTCAGAGGCTCGGTCAGGGGTCTGGCACCACTCCGGGGGTCTCTCAGCAGGGAGTGCCCCACAGCAGCCCCACAGCAGCAGCTCCCCCACTCCCAAATCCCTCTGCAGCACTGCCAGGCAGGGGAGGGAGCAGGGAAGGGAGCAGGAAAGGGAGCAGGGAAGGGAGCAGGGAATGGGAGCAGCCCCAAGTGCTGGAGCACAGACTCAGATCTGTTCCCACACCAACATTTGACCCACGCTGGGCTGGGCTGCAGAGCAGGACCAAAGTTCTGCCTCTGACTTCTGCCCACCCTGCAGGATCCAGCTCGGTTTAATCGTGCTCAGCTCCCTGAGGGTTTGGCAGGAATGAGGCTGCTTCTTGTTTCATCCAACTGATTTACCCTGCAAAAATGTGGGGAGAATTGCAATTAAACAAGGCACAGGGCAGCCCCATTTGCAGGGATACACAGAAAGGTGAACTCAAGGGGTTTTATTTTTGCTCTGTTAAAAATGAATGTGAAAACTATAAACTCTTCTATTTGAATACAATTTTTTTTAAAATTTTAAATGCTGTTTCTCTCTACCCCCAAGAGCCTGCTGTTCTACAGGATATTGTTATGGCTCAAAACTATTTCTGTAAAATTTCTGCATTTCTTGGCAGTGAGGAGCAGAGTTCCACAACACAGAAAGGCAGCAGCAGAGGCTTTGCTGGTTCTGGCAGATCCACCAGCAACCACGGGCAGAGCTGCTCACATCAGCTGCTAAATTGTGTCCCCAGGGGTCACTCAGTGCTCAGCACATCCCTCAGCACAGGGCTCAGCCCAGCTTTGCCCTCCCTCACCTGTGCCAGGGGCAAGGAGCTGACCTGGCTGAAGGAAAACAAGGAAAGCTGAGTTCTTCAGGCACAAATTGGGGTAAATAACCACACACAGTCCTTGGGCTTTGTCCTTTTTTCAGTCAGTTTTGCTGCTGTTCAGGATGTTCCCGTGAGTCAGAAGTGGCTGAAAGCACAGGAAAATTAAGCTGGAGCCTGCCATGAGAGCAGAGTGCCAAATCCCTGCCTGTCAGGAGACTGGGGTGGGCTGGGAGCCATCCCTGCCCCAGGCTCAGCAGAGAAGGGATCACCTGGGACAAGGCTCTGTCTGCTCTCCCCCTTCTCCCCAGGAAAGATGGAAAGTGCAGCAGTCCTTGGCGTGGAGCAGAGGGGCAGGACCTCCCTCAATCCATGCATAGATAAAAAATGAAGGTACTTATGGACATCTATTTGTAAATATATCATAAAGTCATGTAGATATTTATATTTATGCCATGAAGATGCCAGAGGGGACACATTTAACCTCAGCTCTGAGTTGTTCCATGTCCTCCTTCCACACTCTGACCCTGCAGGTACAGGGGAGAGGGCAAGGCCAGCCCCAGCATCCCAGAGGGCACCCAAAAACCCCACACTTCATCTTCTGGACCAGGTGCTCCTAAATGTGCAGGAAAAGAGGGAAGACAAAAATAAAAGTGACCTGAGAGGGCACTTCAGACAGTGACAAGGAAGCCCAAGTTCCATAATCATTTGTTTCCAAGACAAAAACTAAAGTAGGAGAGGAAGAAAGCAGCAAATGGGCTTCTTAAAATATAAACTTCTTAAAATAAAATATAATCCTGTCAACTGTTGTCTCACTGTGAGCTCAACTGCTATGCTAAAGCTGCAAGGTGTATTAAGAGTTGAAGAACCCATAAACTCGACCATAAGTCTATTTAATTTATGGCTGCCTGACAGTTTCCTTCTCCTGAGCCATTTACTTGATGTATACCTGACGTCACCCCCAGTGCACATTGAAATAGAAATACAATGGCATGGGATAAACGAGTTTGCTTGGGAGACTTTCCAAAGTTGGCCTGGAAAACACACCTGGCTGAGGAACTTTCTCACTCCTCCCCAGCCACACATGGCCCTGCCCACACACAGAGGCTGGGCCAAAATGCAAATTCTGTATCTCCCCTCCTTTCACCCTCTTCAACAGCATCATATATTCTAAATATATGTTTGTTTGTTTCCCAGCCAGGGAAGATTCAAGAGATTTTCACCAAGATTCTCTCTGAAAGCTGATAAAAACAACTCAAAGGGTTCTGGGGAAAAGGAGCCTTCTCCCTGTCAAGGGCCCATTGCCTCAGTCCAGTAGAGCACTTCAGCACACAGAGAATTTCCAGCACACAAATAATGTCACTGTAAACAGTGCTAAAAAAAATAAATTGATAAGATCAAGGCTAAAACATCCAGAACCTTTCCTTATGAAGCCTCAGAAGCACAAGGGAGCCTATTAAAGGAGTTTCCTAATAGAACATCTCCCTGAAGAGCTGATCCTGACCCTCTTCCTTCTGCAGAGCAAATAATGTTTATGGAAATATTCAACAATTAGTCCCAGCAAGGAGGAAACCCTAAGTCAGTCACATCACACCACAAAGATAAAGCCTTGGGGTAATGAGCTGCTGCTCAACATTTGTACAAAGCTCTGCCTTGTGACTACCCTGTGCAAGGCTCCACAGCTCCAAACTCCAGTCCAGGCAGGGAGGTTGGATTTATTTAGGCAGCATTCCTGCTCTTCCTGCTCTGCACCACCCCTGGGAAGGATCCATCTCTAAACCAGTCTGTGTCCAGCCAGGAGCAATGACAAAGGCAATTCCTAACGCTGCCACTGCAAAATCCTTGTCACCAAGAGCACAGTAGCCCATTATTAGCTTGTCAGGAATCTTTGATTTAAAGGCCATAAAAGCTGTATTTTTCCTGGATTTTGCTATACCAAGGAGTTTCTAGCCTGTAGGATTAAATTGCTTAAGGATGAGAAGTCTCCAGTCCAACCTGCTGCTCTTGGCACGTGGCTCCAGGGGCTGTGCAGTCAAAGAATGAGGGAAACAAGGTGTGCACACCTGGGGAGCCACCAGCACAGCCCAGGGACAGGAGAGAGGCACAGCCACACACCAGGACACAACAGCACTTCCTGCTGCAAGGTTTGCCCTGTGGCCAGTACAAGATTTGGGGATGTTTGGGGAAAAAGTCACCACTCCTAAAATCAGTGCAGTGTTTTACTCCTTCCTGTAGAAAATTACTGATGGAGGGAGAATTGGAAAGGGTTTGGAATCACAGCAAGGGACCCACAGGATTATCCAGTCCGAGCCCTGGCCCTGCCCAGACAGCCCAACAACCCCAATTGTCCAAATTCTCCTGGAGCTCTGGCAGCCTTGGGGTTGTGCCCATTCCCTGGGGAGTCTGGGCAATGCCAGCACCCTCTAAATTCCACCTCAGGAATGTGACTTGGAACATGATAATCCCTGAAGTTCCAGAGACCCAAAGAGAAGCTGAAATGCTTCATTTCAAAACACCTCTCACTCAGTCCCTGCTCCTGCCTACACCCTCCCTGACTCTGGCACAAAACAATGTAATCCAAGAAGCCAGTTAGGACAGACAACAAATTTCCTATAAATTCTGAAAATGAGATTAGAAGTGCCTGTCCCTCGTCATGGGCAGATTTTCCCAATGTGCTTTTTGTAGCAGATTTTGCACTACTCTTTTCCCATGGCATTTGTGTCCTGTTCTCACTTTACAATCCAACACCAGAACTCTCATTTTCCATGTGGCAAGAGAATGACTGCCCAGCTTCTCTTCCAGGAGAGCAGAAATGTCTGGGAGGGAAAGAATCTCACCAATTTGGACAGTGCTGCTTCCATCAGGAAAGAAAAGAGTTATTTCCCTTCTGTCGAAACAACATGTCCTGAAATGTGCTTCAATTTTCTCACAAAATGGACCAGAAGGGAATGAAAAAAAAAAAAAAAAAAAAAAAAAAAAAAAAAAAAAAAAAAAAAAAACCCCAAAAAAAAAAACCATATCAGAAAGACTGCTGGAAAAAGAAAATGTTCTCCACTGAAGAATGGTAATATAAGGCAGAAATATTGGGAACTCTTTCAGGTAAAGGAGAGGCTGTGGAGTAAAACCTTGGAGAACCTTGAGTCACAGGACAGAACCTCAAAACCCACCCAGTGCCACCCCTGCCATGGCAGGGACACCTCCCACTGTCCCAGGGTGCTCCAAGCCCTGTCCAGCCTGGCCTTGGGCACTTCCAGGGATCCAGGGGCAGCCACAGCTCTCATGTGCCAGGCCCTCACACAACGTGAAGCACTTTGAACACATCAGTAACTCCTTCAAACCCCAGTTTCCTTGTAGGAAACCACCAAAATTGTTACTGGAACCAAGATTTGCTAATGGGAAGAGACATTCCTTGCTCCTGTTTGCTTGGCAGTGCTGGCCCAGCTGGGTTCCTATAGGTGACAGCCTTGGGGTGTCCCTCAGTGGCCCCCAGCAAATCCCAGCTTTGCTGGCAAATCCCAAGTACTTCACATTGAGTTTTCACACCAGCAAGGTCAAAGGCAGAGGTGGCACACTCCTGTGACAGCTCCAACCACCAAGGATAAATCCCAGGGATTTTTACAGGGATTTTACTCCAGCCTTGCAAGAGGAGCTGTGACCTCAAGGAGCTCACAGAACAGTCAGAAAGGGCATAAAAGATCCTCCTGGGTACAAACATGTTCTGTTTGTGTTTTCAGTTGGTTTTTTTTTTAAAAATTCATGAGGTCTTGAACACTGCAAAGATCCAGCAAGTGTTGAGTTATTAAAAAAATAGCACAGAACATAAAATGTACTTGGGGTTTTTCCCCTTCCATAAAAAAACAGTGCAGTCAGGTGGAAAAAACCTGGGAGAAGATCTCCTGCCTTGCAAAGGTCCCTGCAGAGCATGAACCACCTGTGCTCTTCCCCCCATCCCTGCCCTCCTTCCCCTCTGCAGGCTGGGTTCTTCCATGCCCATGGACCTTGACCTGCCCTTTGGGTTGGATGCCCTGGAGCCCTGGAGTTTGTCCCAGGGAACACCCAGGGACTGCAACGAGGCACTGAGACAAACGGATTTAAAATCCCATTAAGCTGTGAGTCAGCAGAGACAAATCAAACTATTTAAACAAATATTTCTGGTTGGAAAGGCAGAGTGATGGCATCCAAGGCTGGGCAGGAGGGGAGAGCCCCCCCTGGAGCTCTGTTTATGTTGAGGCTCAGGAGTTTCAACGAATGCTTTGAGTTACTGAGTGAATTTCCAGCAGCAGGCAGGAGAGTGGGGAGATTTTATAAATGTAAATAGGAACTCACCACGTTTGGGGCACTGTCTGATTTTCCAGCTGTCCATCAGCACTCTGCTGGAAGCAGAAGGGTTCCTGGGAGCAGCCCCCACGTCCTGCCCCCTTTTCCCCCCATCCCTCTTCCCTGTGCCAGTGCCCAGCTGGGCACAGCCTGGTGAGGCACCGTGAGGAAAGATTCCCACAGGTGGAATGAAAGAGGCTCTTTCTGTCTGAGGCAGCAGCAGCTCCTGCTCATCACATCTCAGCTGGAGCTGGTGCTTTGCATACCTTATGGGAAGGCCAGTCCCACGGTTCTTTATGTGTTTGGTGAATGTTTCCCTGAAAGCAATCCACTGAAAATAAAAATAATAAATAAAAAACTAAATCAACAACGGTGCACTGAGCAAAACAAGGAGAGGAGGGATAGAAAAGCTGAACAGCACTGCTGCAATGCACCCTGCTGGAAGGAGAGGAGAAATCCTGGAGAGTGCTGAGGAATGCTGGAGGCACCAAGGGAGGTGATGCTGGTGGAGCAACTGCCCCTCACCTGAGGCACAGGTAACACCCCCTGAGCCCTGCTGGCTGCAGCAAAGCTCCTTCATCCTTTCAAACCCAGCTGCTGCCTTCCTAAAGCATTCACCTAAAACCTGGAGCAGGGCACACCTTAACCAACACAGGGAGGGGCAGGAGCTGATCAAACCTTTTTCAAAAGAAAGGAGGCGCAAAAGAACAAAAAATCTTCATCCCCTGTGTATTTCAGTGTCCTCCTCTCTCCAGGAGCCTTTTAAAGTCCTTTCTTTCCAACAGGACCAGGGACAGCTCCAGGAGATTCCAAACTTTCAGAAGCTCTCTGGAATTTGAGGAGCAACTCCAGCTTCCCGGCAGCGGATCAGACCGTGCCTCCCGGGAAATTGCACTCCCAGAAGTTCCCAGGACCAAGGGCAGGATTTTCTCCTCACCTGCAGCACAGTAACCTCGGGTGTCTTTGCAGAGGAGTCACGCTGGCACCGAGGGAAAGTGGGCCAGCATCACCAGGCCAGCAGTGCTGCTGGAGACCGGGATGATGAGCATGACCAAAGCACTGGAACAGCCATTAATAAATAATAGTGATGATAATGGGGGAATAATAACTTATTAGCAGCCAGGAATAAAGAACATTTCCATGCTCTAGGGTGCTACTCAATATGAGGAGCCACTCCAGACATCAGCTCATTAACAAATTGTCTCAGTTGCTCCCTGAAATGATTTGGAGGACGTGTTTTGGGTTTGAAAACGCCGCACTCTGGGTGATGACGATCACAAACCTCACTTATGTCTCCAGAGAAACGATCAAGTTTAAAATAAAAGAGGAAAAAAAGCATTCAGGGGCCATCACATCAATAAATGAATCCAATACAGGTGATTTTTGGAGAAGTTCCCCACTGCACAACATCCTTTCAGTCCCCAGAGGTGACAATTCTGAAGGGAAATCTGAATAAATCATAAATAAGTTGTAAAAAAGGAATAAGTGCAAGAAATGTCTTAAAACTCCACCAATAAGAAGCTCTGCTTCTTGAATAAATTGCTTCTTGAGCATTATGGCTAATAATTATTTCGCCCAATTTCAGAATTTTCAAACTGCCCATAAAAAATTACATTTTTACCTGAAATATCCATACTATTTGTATTACTTTGACACTCACTTACTATGAAAAGCGACCCTTTTGGTGACTGGCCACGCTTATTTGCTGCTTAATAAATATAATTTATATTTGTCACTATTTTTCTTCTAAATATTAAATCACAGACTGATTTTGTTAAATATAAAGTGTGATGAAGAATTATATGCGACACTTAATCAGATCAAAATGAATTCAAGCTAGCACTGACATCTCCATGAGACAGAAGCGTTCTTTTATTTTTATTTTCCAGTTAGTTTGAGCTCTATTTATGTCTGTGGAGTAAATACCAGTAAAATTAGGCACTATTTATAATTTCAAATTATAGCTCTGCATATACAGCAGGATAATATTTGTGTTCCCAACAGCTGCTGGGAAGGAGGGAAAAACTGAAGGGATGAGGTTTGCTTTGTCATTACTTCCGTGTAAAACAACCCCATAACCCCAGATCCTATGGGATGTGACACTCTGGAGGAAGAGAAAATGAAATATTCCAAAATTTCCACTTATCCAGACTCCCAAGCAGGAACCTTTCCTTCAAACCCTGGCTCGAGTTGCTTTGAACCCATCACTGGAGTTACTTCCAGCTGGAAACGAGCTTTGGGAAGGCTTTTTGAGCAAGTGTTTCCCAGAGTAATCCTCTCTGGGCACTCAAAGAGATTGAAGGAACTAATATGGCTCTCTCTCCCCTGGGACTCCAATGTATATCTATTAAAAGGACATAATAAATCATCAAAGTCTGGCACAGCCAGAGACAACGGGATGAGTTGGAAAGCAAGGATTAAATAAAGTTTAATAAAAAAGTATTATGAAGCAGTGATAAATGGGAGCCAATACTTATTGTGTAATTCTACCATATTTCTTTGACATGAAATATCCCAAAATGTCCACGTTACTTCCAATATTATCTGGTTTTCAGCTCAGAAAGCATTGCAGAGAGAGCCAAAGACTCTTACTGGGGATCCCAGTAAATGCTGGTTATTAAATAACTGGGAAGGGACAGCTCATCCCTCAGTTTGTCTAGGAATGGCTACAACAGCCTCTGGAGAAATTGTACTTACAGCAATCCAGAGAAAAGCAGTGGATGGATTCTCTGGGAATAAAACAGCCAAGAAAGAGGGGAAGGTACCTGGGAAGCAGGTGATGGTCACCCACATCCTCCCATGGGCTCCTGCAGGGCTGCTCCTCACTCCTCTCCAAGGCTCTGTTTCCAGGGAAAGCAGAAGGATCTGTTCAAAGCCTTAAACCTGGATTTAGGCATAGCTGACATTCTTATTTCTCCATCATCTCCAGTCTAGCGAGGGACAACACAATATATTAAACAAAATACATTAAAATTCAAACCCAAATGAGTATTTTGGGCAATACTCATTCAGATTAAAGGTCCCTTCTAATGTAAATTATTCCAAGTACTGCCAGGAGGTCCCACCTACTGAGTTCCTACTGGAAAACCAGCAGCTCTTAATAAATTTAGATAATAAGATAAGATCAACAAGCAGGAATCTCACAGGGGGAAGTCCCTAAAACTGCTGGTATCCCCTCCCAGTGTTACAGCTCCATCATGCTGAAAAAGCAGTGGAAATGGTCTGGGTTTATTCCCTGCACATGGGCCTGGCAGAGGGGCCACAGCAGGAAAGGAATTGAGAAGCAGGATCTTTCCAGGAATGTTTTGCTGGGATGGATGGCTCGTGTTTAAA
Organism: Notiomystis cincta; assembly: GCA_013398075.1. NCBI lineage: Eukaryota > Metazoa > Chordata > Aves > Passeriformes > Notiomystidae > Notiomystis > Notiomystis cincta. The sequence goes on along the minus strand of VZRX01013432.1, from coordinate 30,870 downwards.
GCCTAACAGAGCTCAGGCAATTCCACCTCGCTGCCCATCAGGATGAGGCAGAGCTCATAAATGGGTGAACTCCAAGACAGGGCGAGGCCTTCTCCTCCATCCAGGGAGATTGCTGCACCCTGAGTGTGGGAGCCAGGGATATTTCCTGTTTGCAAGGAGCTATTCCCAGTGATCACTGCCACATTCCAGAGAAAAATGTCTTCCATTTCCACGGCCAGAATGCACCAAGTGATTTTGCCAACTCAGATCTTTCTTTGTTAAACATTCTATTCCTCTGGCCCTCGGCAGCGGAGCGAGAGCCAGAAGAGATTTTCCCTTTGGGAATGACCCAGGGATTCAGGTGGGTGCAGAGCCCCAGCAGCACCACAATTTCTGTCCCCTGCCCTGATCCCAAACACGAGAGGAGCCCATTCCCCATTCCCCAGCCAGCCCATCCCTCCACACCACATTCCCAAATCCAGCTCTGCTCCAAGGCTCCTCCCTCGGCCAAGCAATTAAAGCTCCCACAAGGTGCCTGACATCTCTTTAAGGGTTGGTTGGCCAGCCTGAGTATGTATTTGGGATAATTCAGCTTCCTCTGTTCACAGCAGATTAGATACCGTGGTCAGTGTGTTTGAAAAGCAGAAATGCAGAACTCATTTGCATTAATGCTTTCGATTTGCTCAGAATGTTTTCTCATTTAATTATTAGCCCACAGTAAACTAGTTATCAATTAATTGCTAGAAAATGGAAGTGAGTGTGTGTTATTGCTTAAATCTCTAATTGCCTAGACTGTTGCTTTCTTGTTAAATGCTAATTAAAGTTTTGAAACAGGCAAACATTACTTAACTTTAAATGGCTTAACGAGATCCACCAAGGTATAAACATTTACATTACACATTATTTTTATGCCAGATCATGGGAAACTCAAAGCAAAGATGATAGGGGTTGGTTTTCATTAATATATCCCACAATTTATATGTATTTTAATTAAATTTAAAAGGTCTTTTCCTTAATTTCATTTGTCAGCTATCCAGTAAATATTGCAAGCAACACATGGAAGTCAGGACAGAACTGACTGCAAAGTCTTTCCTCATGCTGGTAATTGTAATATTTAGTTCACACAAGATCTCATTTTGAGGGAAAAAAGCCTCAGAATAACAGGAAGAACTCCAAGGCAGGGACTCCTCCTGCTCCCACAGCACAGCCTTGTCCTCCTCCTCTGCAATCCTGAATCTCTCCAAGAAACCACATCCCAGCCACGCTCTTTACTCACAATCAGCTCTTCTGGGGTCTCCATTCCACAGGAGCAGCAGATGGGCTTTTCTCATCAGGCTTTAGATGTATTTTTAATTCTCAGAACCACAGAATGGCTTGGGATGGAAGAGACCTCAGAGACCCTCTGGTTCCAACCCCCTGCCCTGGTGAACTCATTGCCATGAGAATGAATCCTGATTTATGACCAAGTTTAGCACTTCACCATCATCACTTCAGGAAGAACCTCGTGTATGGCTTCCACACACTTTCTAAACCTGTAGAACAATTGAAAAATATTCCTGAAAAAATGTCAAACTAGATACTGATGTTAAATTAAGTTTATGGAACCCAGCCAAAGTTAAAACTAGAGGCAAGAAAAGAGCTGTAGCAGCCCCACATGTTATTTTTAGTGTGGCATTTCAAGCCTCGGATGGAGTTCAGCTACTGGAACCAGAAATGTGAGAGATTAAAGCTCAGCCTCTCCCTGAGGCACTGCTCTCTCTGAAAAAGGTTCAGTCAAAAAAGGAAAGTCTCACATGGGCGACGTCATCTTCTCAAAGCAGTTTCTGACCAAAGAGGGAAAGCGTTGGCATAAAAAAATGAGATGCAAATATAAGCACTTCGTAGCAAGCACAAACACTGCGACTTTTTCCAATGCTTCTAACTTGGAAGTAATAAATAATTTCATTTATAACCCCAGATCTCAATGAAAATATATCGAGTATTCATTGTTCATTTCAAGCATATCTGCAATCTCCATATTTAATTAGACATTGGGCAAGGCAGGCAAATATGCTTATTTATTTAGATCGTAGAGATCAAACAGGGAATTGAGGACTTGACAAAGAGGGATGAGGGAATAATACAAAGTTCCATCTCTAAGCTCCAGCTTTTTATCAAGTGTCTTAAAGATGTAATTTAAACCACCTAAAGACATGCCCTGAGCACAGCTCCCAGTCTCTCCTTACCTAAGCAGAGTTAGAAAGGCCCAGGTGAAAGTGAGGAGCTGTAAAACCCAGCCAGAGCCATCGAGTGCTTCTGAAAAGGCCAGAGCCATCTCGAGCCCTGGAGATGGGATTTCTCAGGGTGTCTCAGTCATTAGGAGTGGTGTCAAAAATGACAAAGACAGTTAAAAAAAAATTTCAAGGGCTTTATTAACAAAAACAAACAAACAAAAATCTTTCTAGTTACCAATCCAGGCCCCAAAGCTGGCGCTGGGCTGGGCTGCAAAGCAAAGGGAGCGATGCCGGGGCTCAGCCCCCAAAGGGCAGGGCCAGAGCCCCCCAGGAGGGGCAGTTCCATTTTTATCCCCAGGTTGGGTCCCTTCCTCTCTGTTCTCTCCCCCCTCTGACACTGCTGCTCGGCTCCTTCGGATCCAAGGGTTACAGAGTGGGAGCTTTAGGCCAAGGAGAGGAAATATTTTATGCCCTTATGTATATATAAAATACATAGAACCCAATAGCAACTTGTCCCAGGAGAATCCCTCATTATGAGGTTTCAGTAATCCTTCATGTCTCTCCAGCCCCTCTCATCGTTCGGGTCCCATCGAGGGGGTGCTACAGGCATCTTATTTTCTCTGGGTGGCCCTTGCTGATTTTCCCTTTCCCAGATCCTCATACCGGCCATTCTGGTGATCTGTCACTCTTCTTGTGAGAATAAGACCCTCATTATAGAATACAATTCCTCCCAAGTACAAATGTCGTGACCTAGAAATTGGTCCACCTGTTTGGACAGTCCAATAGGATCCTCAAGGAGTGGCTTTAGTTCCTTTTTAAGCCCCCTTATTTCCATGGCAGTCAATGGGACATTTACACATGCAATTCCACCATGGACCCCTCCCATAGGAACTTCCCGAAAGGGGAACATATTAACTCCAGGAAGGGCTCTCCCATCACCCCCAAGTTCAGCTGGAGATGTTGGTGCTTCTCTGCTTCGGGTATGTTGATAAGGCCCCTCACTGTTGGGATGTACAGTTGGCTCTCGAGGGGATCGGCTCATCAAGGCAGGAGCTCCCCTGAGAACAGGGGAACTGGGCAGAGATATCATAGAATGTGTCTGGAAGCTTGGGTCTCCTTGAATGGTCAGGGCTGGAACTGCAGGGGAACAGGGATTTTCTGGATATATTAAGGCAGGAGGTACAGGTGGTCTTGCCTCTGGCTAGGGGACTGGAGCAGGAGATACAGGTGGTAATATGGCCAGAGGGTCCCATTGTCTAATCCTCGATGGGCTTTCTTCCTTCTTTGGATTCCTCTCTGAGACCTTCATTACCTCTGGCCTTGTTCACTTCCAGCCAGTAGGGCACAGGATCAATCTCCCTCTGCCAGGGAACTTCCCTCGTTTTCATGGGTGTGTTTACAGCCTGACAGTGTCCTGCCTCTGTCGAGCCGTATTTGGGCCAGGAAATCTGCCCTTCTCTAATTTCTTCTTGAGGCCATTCCAGCAAACAATATTGTATCATTTTGATTCTGTTCTTCTCTTTTGTAGACGGGTTCTCCTCTCAGTGAGTTAACATGGCCCCTAGAGGGCTGTTGGAGGGAATGGAGGGGTGCCCATTTTACCCCTTCCTTTCTTGCCTATTTTGCTTATCTTTCCTCCCATTTGGTCTAGGATGAGCTCTTCCTTTTCTTTCTGTCACTTATCCCTGCTGAGTTTCTCTGTGGAATGTCCAATGTCCTTTTAGAATTGAATTTGATGCCTTCAGAAAACCTTTGGTTGGTGCCTGAAGCAGGATAACACTCCTTAATTCAAAATGGCGGCTGATCCCCCAAGATGGCGGATTTTCCCGCCAAAACAAGATGGCACCGAGTCATGAAAGATGGCGGCCTTTCCCGCCAAAACAAGATGGCAGCCAGTTCATCAAGATGGCGGATTTTCCCGCCAAAACAA
>VZRX01013432.1:1743-26316 GCA_013398075.1 Notiomystis cincta | reverse complement strand
CGGGCCGCACGGAGCCGGCCGTGCCCCGGCCCAGCCCCGCAGCCGCCCCTCGGGCCGGCCCAGCCGCGCTCCCGACACCGATGGAGCAAACGCCGCCCGTTCGCAGCCAGCCCCGTCCTGCTGAGCGCATCCCTCCTTTTCTTCAAGCGGCAGAAACTGAGAGTTTCTTCCTCACCCCGAATTGTTCTGCAGGCTGAGCGAGCCCATTAAGAGCTCGTGGACGCCCCTTGCCCTGCCTGCTAACGAGCCTGTTTGATAACGAGCCTTTTCCCCAGGTTCGTTCCCAAAGTCAGCCCCCCAGGGTAAATTCCCCAGGAATTCAGACACCCAAGAAGGGAATTGTGCAGGAACAGCTCCTCCCAAAGCCTCTGGAGCTCCCCAGTGCTGCACACACTCCCCCCAGGGGACACCAGGGAATCGGGCTCATTTAGAACTTCTTTCATTAACCCGGTACACAGTAACAAATTAAACCTTCAATTACCTGCAAGTCAAAATGGAGAAGCTACAGAGAGTGAAAAGATACAGAAAAGCATTCAGGCTGCTAAAGTGATAGCACTTTTTTCAGGTTTAATTGATTTTCTAATTTCAGGCTGTTTCCATGGCAGCCACACACTCGCCCTGTCCAAGCTATCCCTGTGGATGCAGCAGCACCTGTGGATCAGGAGGAGCACTTCGATGGAACACCACCAGGCAGGGATGTCGGATAAAATTCAAATACTGCACAGAATCACACCCTGCTCCTGAGGCTGTGAACTTCAGCTGGATGTGGTAAAGCTGCACAGGGACAGAGCAAAGGTTTGGAGAGCTCTGGGCGGTGGAAAGGTTTTGTATCTCCAGAATACCCAGTCAGTGCATCCAGGAGAGGCAGCAGGGACAGAGCTGCTGAGGCTGAGCTCCAGGACGGTCAGAATCCCTCCTCTGGCACTGCTGCTCCCCCAGCTCCCGATTTAAGATCATCACTGCAACAAAACCTCGTCATGTTTAAGGTCCTGCAGGGAGGAAATTTATGAGAAAACTGCCTGATAAAATAAGAGGGGAGGAAAAAAAAAATCCCAGAAGAGATTCAAGAAAAATCTGCCATCCAGGGATATTGGAGCGAGCTGGAGAACAGATTGTATCTGATCAAAGCTTGTTCCACCAAGGCCTCTCCTGGAATTTTAATGAGCCAGAGGCTTCTCTGGCTATTCTGCATCCCACCTGCACACCTTTCCCTGGCAGAGGCACTGGGGGTCTCAGCACCTGTCTGGGCAGAGAGAAAGGCAAAGCTGCAGGTAGCCAGTTAATTAGAAAAGCAGTTTGCTGCTGCTGTGGGGCAGCAAACAACAACCACCACTGCAAACAACCACCACAGCAAACAACAAAGGCCTCAGTTGCCTTTAAAACATTTAATTTCCCACTTGTGAAACGCAGGCAGAGAGTCAGAGGTCTGAGGAGACTGCCAGGATCCCCCTGAATTCCAGTGATGGGGATGCAGGAGCAGAGGGGACCCAATGGCCCATCCCTGCCTGGGAGGGGAGAGGCACCTGAAGGGAAGGCTGCCAATTCCCCACCTGCCTGAGGAGGTGAAAAATGGACCTGGAGTGGATATTGTTCATGTGATTTGATGTCAATGGACTGTTAAAAAACACCCTGTCATTGGTAAAAATAATATTTCAATATTAACTTTGTTATTTAGATGAAATGTCTGTGGTGTAAGAGCATTACCCTTACAACTGCATGGGTGATGTATTGATGCACTGCACATTCTGGCTGAAGGAAAAAACCAGTTATGATATTTTTAATAAAAACCTCATTTTCCTGTTCATTTTTGTACACAGCAAACAGATTTCACCGTAGGTGGTTGGATCTAATTCATTAGCTCCATCATGCACTGATCTCACAGAATAATCTCCCCATCAGCCCAGCTGCCTCCTTGCAGCTCTCCTGAAGCTACTTGGAAATCCAATTTCCATGTTGAATATCAATCAGGCCGCTCTGACTCGGCCAGTGATGCACAAAGCGGAATATTGAAACCTTTCCCTTGGGTCTCCCTCTGGTGTGGGCTGGGACATCCCCAGCTCTGCCTCGGCCTCCAAAAAACCAACCCTCTAAACCAAGGGCTGCAGGCCCTTCCCACAGGCACATCCTCAAGGGAACTGCCCCTGGCCAGGGAATAACCACTGAGGCTGGAAAAGCCCTCCAAGGACGGGGGAACTGGAATTTCTCAGAGTTCAGCTGGTTAAGAGGCAACTCAGGGGTAGCAGTGTCCTAAAACACAGAGTGATAAACAAACTAAGCATATAAATGGGTTATTTTTATTAAAAATAAGCTCTCCAGCACATTATCAAGGCCTTCAATTCCAAAGTGCCACATCCACGAGGATTTTACACCCCTCCAGAGGAATCCCACAGGAAAATCTGCACAAACCACCTCGTGCCTTGCTCTCCTGACTCTCCAGCATGGAGATAACAGGATATAAACAAGTTCCCAGCTCCAAGGATTTGCAGGGAGCAGGCAGAGGGGTCGTTGCTCAGCCTGCCCCCCTCCTGGAGGAACACCTCACCAGGGCACCTGGGTCTCTGTCCTTTCGTTTCACTCTTAAGTAATTTAGATGGAAAACAAACAAACAAAAAATCCAAGAAAAACAACAACTAAACCTCAACTTTTAGAAGTGTATCCTCAGCCAAAAAGAATGTTTCATAACCTTGAGGAGATTAACTTCCCTAGCAGTGATTTCAATGCATATTGCTACAATCAAAGGACAATTTTGTTCTCTGACAGTTATGATATTTCTCAGTGAAAATATGGCCTATCACTTCCATTTCCGCTGATTCATAAATCAGATTGTTGTGTTTTGCAACACTCTTTCCAAAACATTTTCATGCACTTTGGCTCTACCCTGACTAACCCTTCCAGAAGGGCCTGTCAGTGCCCCTGCCATCAGCAGGCTGTAGGGAATGTTGTGGTGGGAATTCTTTAGCACATGGAGTTCAAAGGTTATATTTTTAAGGATGTTTGGCACCTCAACCCACATTTCCCACCAGTACATCCCACCTCCCTATGGAACTGATCCACTCTGAACGCTCCAACCCTTACAGAAAATGGGTCTGATTAGTAAAAAGGTCATTAAATAATAGCTGGGGTTCCAATCCCTGAGACAAGCAGCGTGGGGAAAGGTGTGCCCTGGATTTGGGGAGAGGAGCAGGGCACGAGGTGCTGGGAGCAGGAGGAGGAAGAGCCCTGGGGACACAGCAGGGAGGGGGCTGAGCCTGAAGGGCTCAGAGAGGAGCAAACCAAACCAAGTTATTGGGAAATCTTATCTGCCTTGGAGCCCAAATCCCAGAGCTGCCTTTGGACCCACATGAAAACCTCCTGGTCACCACAGCACCACCAACAAAATATTCCTCCCTGGAATTGCTGCAGTTCACAGGCAAGAACTAAAACAAGGAGAGAACAATGGCATTTCAAAGAAAACTTTAAAAATCATCTGTTTCTAAGCCAGTTTAGAAAACAGTGAACAGACCTCCACATCCCCAAATCCCTCACAAAGCAGAGTCCTGGCTATGGCAGCTGCTGGTCTGTCCGAGGGCGGGGGCAGCAGGAGGTTTTCCAGCAGCAGATCCAGCTCTGGGAATTCCAGAGGCTGGGACACCAAAGGGCTGGAGATCAGGTTCTGCCCCAGCTCCCCCAGGAGCTGCCAGCCACCAGATCAGAGTTTATTTTTATTTAAGGGCAGCTTGCACTACCAGCCTCATCTGGACAGTGGAAAATCCCTCTGGAATGAGAGATTCCTAGAGCTTCCTGCCATGTGTTATTAATGCTGAAGTTCTGTATCCTTTCAGCAGCACAGCTGATGTCACCCTGCCACTCTCCTGACCCAAAATGCAACTATTTGGTCCATTTTCCTCTTTCAGTTGTCTCCAAACCCAATCAAGCATTAAGCAGCTCCCGTGTGTGTTCTCCAGTTTAAATGAGCCACTCAAAATTACATTATGTATAAAATATAAGTCCAGGGTACAGAAATAATGCTGAGTTTTAGATTTGCCTCTTTGGCAGATTGTTCCTGTTATTTCTATCCCCATCTAGAAGTGTAATTTAGGATGAAGTCGCTGGTTTGAAGCAGTGTCTGGGGTTTAGTCTCAATCACTGAAGGAAAAGCCTTGTTAAAAAGGGTTGGAATCAGCTTCATCCAAGCATTTAAAATTATGAAAAGATGAAGACCGAGCAGGCAATTTTCTGTCAGTTAACTAATCATGGAACAATGGGACAGAAATAGCAACAACCCCAAATAATCAGCAACTGGCTCCCAACGGCAGAAGAGAAGAATTTCTCTCCACATACACAGACCTGTGTCTGCCTCCCTCCTAAAGCTTCAATCTTTTGTTAGAATTAGGATTCCTTAGGAATGCTGGATTATTCTGCTTGTGGTCTCGCTGCTGGTTCAGATATAACTTTTATATTAAATAAAACATCTGGACTGAAAACTGCTCTGTCGACTCCAGCCCTGCCCATAACAGTTATGGACAAACTGCTGGTGAGGGTTGGGCCTTGGTTTTATTGGCATTTGGGAATTGAGAAGCATCACTGCAACCTGCTAATAAAGGCTCACCAAAAAAAGCTCTTTAGACTGAACCTGCAGCAGGCTACAGTGGCAGATTGCAGAGCTGGAGTTGCCCCAGAGAGTGAAAATCATCCCATGGTTCTTATTCTCCTGAGAAATCCCATCAGTATTCCTGAGTCAGGGGTTTCCCATGGAATAAACTAAATGTTCACCTCCAAGTTGAGCATTTGCTCATCACTTACAGAGTGAATCACACAGAACTTTGCATGCTGAGATGCTCCAGGAGTCAAAAATCCATGTTTACAACAGGAGAACTGCACAGCTTTGCTGCCCTTGGGCTGGGCTGTGATGATGTTAAACTCAGGCTGAGCACAGGCACTCACCAGGCTGGGGAACAAAAAACCAGCAGCCCCAGGCCCCAGCTGTGCAGTCACTGTGCCAGCTCTACAGGAGAGTTGGGCATTTTTCATAAGTTTTATATCAGGAACTATAATACACACAGTAAAAGTACAGCTATCACCTTGTTAGCCCTCCCCAGGGAAGGGGAGCAGAGTCTGGTGGTTTGTCATAAAAGCCAGAACACAGTAACTGTGTTTATTGGAGGTTGGAATTAGGGGATCTTTCAGGTCCCTTCCAAACCAAACCTTTCTATGATTCTACAACTGCATTAAAACCTAAAATTAAACCCCAGCCATATTCATCAATCTTTCCAGGAAAACATTGATCCATTTAATGACAATAATTCACATTATGGAGGGAAAAAAAATGAAGGAGAAAAACTTTCAAAGCCCCCTCAGCACCCCTTTGAGTCCTTCCCCAGCAACAATCCAAAGAAGAGATAAATAATGAGAGGGGTCATTTTAATTACACACAGATTTAAGTGCAAGGGAGTCAGACTTGTTACAAAAAGAAAACTCTACCAAGTTCCATTTTCTTTGGACCAACACTGCCTGAAAGCTCAGGGATGCCCTGCTATCCTGGCTAATTTTCAGGAAAACCACCCCTTTTTGTTTAAAAATCAAGTTTTGTCTTTTGCAAGCTCTGGAAAGACCTTGGAGAATCCACAGCTCTGCCCCTGTCTTACACTGAGACACTCGAGGAGCCCCAGTGCAGGAAGGATGGAAGCTCAGAGCAATTCCAGAAGGAAGGATCTGATGTGTTCCCATGTTGGGAATCCAAGGGTTTGGGCTGCTGTCGACAGTTTTAGAGAAATTTTTTCCTCTTTAGAAATGGTAATGAGTTAATACTTAAGGAAGACAATGGCTGAGCCCTGCGGCCATGTGGGTGCGGCACCTCCCTGTCTGGGGGTTCCTCAGGAGGGGACAGAGACCCCGCGGGGGGTGGAGCTGGTGGGGGCTGGGACAGAGCCCGGCCCGCTCACCGGCTCGGCCTTCCGGAACCCCGCCCTTGCGCTGCTGCTGCTACTGCTGTTTTCTGCTCTCGGTTTTTGGGAGGAGGACGCGTGGAGCTGCGACCGGAGGAGAGGAGCTCGCTCATCGCTGCAGTTCCAGGCCAGCCTGTCTTTCTCCTGCCGCCGCAGAGGTTGGTGTCCCATTGGTGTCTCGCTGAGAGGGGAACTCTTTCCACCCGGGGATCCCGAGCCCGCCTTTCTCCAGTCCCGGCCGAACCGCGTGGCCGCCGCCGTGCCGGCCCCGCCGTTTCGTCGGCGCCGCTCCGAGTTCCAGCCGCGCCAGCTCGCACCTCCACCCCGCCTGCCGAGGCGTCCCGGGAACTCTTTTCACCTGAGGATCCCGAAATTCGAACTCATTTCTCCCGGTCCGGCCGGACCACGTGGCCACCGCCGCCTCGGGCTCTGGTCTGGTTTTGTTACATTTGTTGTCTGTTTACCTCATATAAATACTTAGTAAAGATCTGTTATTCCTATTTCCCTATCTTTTGCCTGAGAGCCCCTTGATTTCAAAATATTATTAATTCGGAGGGAAGGGGGGTTCACATTTCTCATTCCAGGGGAGGCTCCCGCCTTTCTTGGGAAATACCTGTCCAAACCGGGACAGCTGCTCTCCAGTGGCAGGACAGCAGAGTATCAAATATTATGGAGCAAGCTAAGGATAGAAGGAAAACTTAAAGGAAATAGTCCCTGAGCAATTTAATACTAAATTAAAAATTGAATGCTAAGCCAATTCCCCAGTAATGGACTATTTCTAATTAATTATCTTGTGTGCCTGTAAAGATTTTTGTGGACCTCCCAGGCATGATTCATTTTGCCAGGGCTGTTTTTATAGGAACTCATTTATCTCAGTGGAAGCTGTGCTGAGCTTCCCCCCACTTTAAATGTGTTAGAGGAAACTGAGGCACAGGAGGGATCCAGGGATTTGTGATCCAGGATTTGGGCTCTGCAGACAGACAGGGCTTTGTGGACTTTGGGGATTTACCAGGAATTTATTTACACAGCAAAGCAGTGTCTGTCTCTGCAGGGCTGGGATTAAAACCTGCTGCTTAGGAGAGAGAAACTCATCCAAGGCAACAGCACAAGTTCCTAAATTTCAGTTTGACTCCATCTTACAGATAGGAAGTTCTGGAGGATCTCTCATCTAACACAGTGACCCTGTGCACTCGGAAACAGCAGAGAGATCAAATATCTGAGCACGATTTTATAGGAATTATTTGTCCATTTTACCTCTGCAGAAAGGCAGGGTTGTAACAAAGCCAAGAGATCAGCAAAATCCCAATAAAGGCACCACCAGCACCTAGGAGTGCTCAGCCCCGGGCTGTTTGTGGGATAACATCTGCTCAGCTGGCAGAGATCCTGCCTGGCTGTCCTCTGATCCCATCCCACAGCTCCAGGGATGGCTCCTTCTCACTTCCATCCTTTTTCCTGGCTTTGCTCAGTGTCAGCTTGGGCCAGGCTATGAAATCCAGCATCTCAGCACCAGTGTGGGGCACATTCATCATCCAGCTGCTCGCAGGGCTGGGCAGGGCAGGATTTAACCCAGCACGTGGGAGCTGGTGAGGGGCCAGCTCTGCAATTCCTGATGGATCCCTCCTGTACTGCTCATCCCTGCACTCCCTCTGCCAACACATTCCCTGCCACCTCCACCTGCAGGGCCCCACTCCCACCTGCAGGGCCCCACTCCCACCATTCTCCATAATTTCTGCTGTAATTCCTTGAGCAGGCCCAGCACACCCCTCCCACTGCCCTCCATCCGTCAGAATTCCCAGGAGATGCTCAGGCCCCTTTGTCCACAGAAGCAGCAAGAGTTTGCCCACTCAAAACCTCCTTGAGAGCAATTTCCTGATGGAAAAAGAGAAGTTCTAGGAATTATTTTATGAGGCATTTCTTAACCAGTTATAGCAGGGCTCTTTCCTCTCTCCTAATGTGCCGATTTTTCAGGAATACATCAACTCACCAGAGATAAATTCCCTGTGATTTCCCTGAAGAGAGAGCAGGGGCTGATCTAACAGCAGACATCACATTACAGCAGAATTCCCATCCATTCTGGAATTGGCATAGGATAACTGGGAGTACTGGTGAGGAACAAGCAGCAAATTTGTTTCTAAAAGGACAATTAGAAGGGCTCCAGTGTTGTCTCAGCGGGTGAGAGCCTCATCCATCCTGCAGCAAAGCTCATTTGAGCAACGTGAGCAGCATTGAGCTGGACTTTGTAATTATGGGCAAGCTGAATTTATAATTGCATTTGGTTGCCAGCTCCCTGCATATCAGTTCAGAGCTAAATAATGGGCAGTTGTTGTTGATATTACTTTTATTGACCCTCTCAGCTGCTCCTTCCAGCTCAGGATATTCCGTATTCTGGGATCCTTGGCTCAGTTCCATCCAGCCTGGCTCCCCATTCCCACCTCCATCCAAGGCACACAGCACAGGTGGCAGAGGAACTGGAGAATTAAAAAGTTCAGAACAAGAGGAGTGATGTTCTCCAGACTCGTGTAACACAGCAGGGTTTTATGGACACGTGTCCCAGACAATCCAGGGGAGGAGAGCCATAAAATGCCGAGTGCAGCTTCACTGACACATCACATCAGGCACAGAGGGAATAAACAACTCAGAGTAAGCTCCTTTATGATCCTACAGCCTCTTCCCTTTCTTTGCAATTACTTTGTCTCTTCTAAAAGATATTACTACAGATTTTTGGGGGGGTTTTGCTGTTGTTGGGGATTTTTGCTTTTGAGGGATTTTCCGTTCTTTAACTTATTTATAATTAAAAGGTGTGTGAAATGCCAAGAGATTATTTGTTCTTTCACAAGGGATTTAAAGAACCATCACAATAAATCAATGAAAGGTTCACTACAAAGGGAGGGAGAGATGGATACTGTCAATATGAAACAGCAGTGAACTGTAAAAATAAGAATTAGGGTGCTGAGCTGTTTGTCAAACAGGTGAAAGCACTGACAGGGAGAGCAAGAAATTCTACTCAGAATCATAAATAGCTTAGGTTGGAAGGGGCCTTAAAGCCCATCCAGTGCCAGCCCTGCCATGGCAGGGACACCTCCCACTGTCCCAGGCTGCTCCAAATCCTGGATAACCTGGCCTGGGACACTGCCAGGGATCCAGGGGCAGCCACAGCTGCTCTGGGCACCCTGTGCCAGGGCCTGCCACCCTCACAGGGAAGGATTCCTTTTGGATGTATAATTTCAATTCCCCTCTTTCAGTTCCTCTCCAGGCACCCTCAGAGCACAGTTCCTCTTGCACCACGAGTGACAGAAAATACATCCCTCCCCCTTCAATCCAGGCAGCAGCCAGAATCAATTCCCTGCTTGTCCCAGCAGCAATTCCCGAGCACAGGATAAGGGCAGTGGTCACAGCTCAGTTTTCCTTCAGCTCTTACCCAACTCCCCAATAGCACAGGAATTACAGGAGGACAGTCCCTGCACGGGGACTCCTCTGGGCCAGGAGGCTTTGGGTGCTTTGGGTGCATCCTGCTGGGCTCCTCCTGCCAGGAGCAGGGGCTGCGGGAGAGCCAGGAGCCGGCAGAGGGATGGGGCAGTGCCTGCTGCAGCTGGGCCGGGGGCTGAGCGCTCCTCTCGGCCCAGGGGAGGCTTTGGGGAGCTCCCCCTCCTCCTCAGTGGGGCAGAATGGTGGCTGTGAGGAGCAGAACCCCCGGGCAGACAGCACAGACCCCACTCGGGGTCCCTGAGCACCCCCTGATTTACAGTGGAACCCGGCCTGTGCCCCTCAAACGGCCCCACCGGGGGATAAATGAGGAATAGCACCCACTGCCTCAAAGGACTCCTCGAGGCTGTTTGTGCCAGAGAACATCTCCACTGCCTCAGACAGCTCACAAATGGAGTAGATCCCTCTGAAGCAAATTCCCCCACTGAACACCAGAGCCCTTCACCAAAGAGCTGCGCCACAGAACGGAGCCACAAGTAACTCCTTCGTTAGCCCCTCCTGGCTGATTGCCTCATCATTCCAGTGAAAGCCCTCATTTCCTAAGCCATTGCAGAGCTGCTGTGGCTTTCCTTAGGTCTGCTGGCAGATCCACAAAGGCAGCGAGGCTGGCAGTGCTGTAACAATTTATTACTTCGGAGCACTATGCAAATGAGCCCGTTCATATGCATACACCCGGTATTTAAATTATCCTCCCTGCCGTCTGTCACTTCACATGGAGCACTCCAACAGGTACCGATTTACAGGGATTTTTCCCCAGTTTCAGATGCAAACAGAGCATTCCTTCTCCTCTGCCAGCCATCCCCACCGGGCTCCTGGCATCCATCCCCTCTGGATGCAAATGGGAAGTGGTGACAACCACACAGGCTCAGAGGCATTTGCTGCTTTTAGCAAAGGGTGATTTTACTTTATTTTATTTTATTTTATGGCCACAGGGCCCTCCAGCCCCAAATCCTGGAGATCAGGAGGTTATCACACTGCTTTATGTTGTCCCACAAGCAATGCTGAACCAGCTTGGAATTAAAGCTGGTGTGGGCACGAGCAGCAGGAAGGCTCCCAGAAGAAGGAGATTCAGCAAGAAATTTTACTTATATTTTCTCTTTTCCAGGACCCATGAGACAAACATAAATCACTCCACACAAACCCTTTCCCTTCCTCCACAGTTTATCCCGTATTATTTTCCAGAGTTCTTGAGGGAAAGTGCCACAGAGTATTTAATCCTGCATAATTCAACAATAGCTCTGATGTTTAACAGAATCTTTCATTTCATTCTTTACTCACAATTAGACATCACACTTATTCCTGTAGCCCTCAATTATGAGCACAGTTTAACAACATACCTGGAAGAATTTGAGAGACATTTTCTCTCCCAATGCAGCCCCCGAAAATAAAGGCCATAATTGCTTGTCATTCAAAGAAAATTAAAAATCATTTGGGGGACGATGTGAATGGAATTCCAATGAATCTCAGGAATTTTTTCCCACTCTGGGAGGAGCCCTGTGCATTGGAGGGCCCTCCAGCAGACAGATGAAGGACAACAAGTGCTCTGGGTGTGAATTTCACCACACTGGGGGCTCCTTACATGAATTTGGATGTTGGGTTTTGCCCTCAGATGACCTTTACCTGCCATTCCCCTCCCCTTCACCCAAATAAAGCTGTCAGCTGCTTCTGGGAGCTCAGCAGCCAAGAAAAGGAAGGAATTAACACCTGTGGTGGCCACTTGTGCCATCACCTCCCAGCTGCTGGAATTCCCCCAAGCACTGAACATCATTTCCCTGATGCCACCGGCACAAAATCACAGCCAAATTAATTCATCCTGAAGCAGGTGGGGTTTCAGGCCCATCAGGGGATATTCTTGTATTAATAAAGAGAAAATGCAATGAAAACCCCCCAGGTTTAGTGTCTGTCTACTTTTATTTTTCTCTTTAAAGGTTCAGTTGAAAAGAAACCATATATTTTTTTCTATAGAACATCTGGCCCTGTAATCCATAACACATTTTCCTATCAGAAGCCACACAGAAATAATAAGAAAATAGATTCAGTTTCAAGGGGAAATTTTTTTCTAATTTTCTAATATTATTTTCTCTTTTTTTTTTCCTAAGTTTACGTGGTTTGGTTTTTTTAATAAAATTGTTTGATTTTAGTGATTTTAGTACAAGTTCAGGGTAAAACCAGCCAGAACATCTCATTAAAGGCCCTGAATAATTACAGAAATTAGTGACATGGCATAGCTTTGTCTTTCCATCCTCAGCCCCACCTGCCTTCATTTACAAGTCTTTAATTATTAATTAAATCATCAGCCTTCCCCACGTGTTCCTGCTCCCTGAGCCCACCGAGTTCAGCCCTTCCCCCAGATGAGCCCAGATTTAATATTTGGGGGTTGCCTCATTTTTCAGTGTGTGTCTGAGCCTTATCTCCTGCCGACTGTCCAAACGCTGCTCCGGAGGAAGAATTTTTCATTTCCTTTGGGCTTTTCTGGGCTGTTTGTCGCTATCTGAATGCTCCACAACATTAATTAAACTGACAAGGTAAGGCAGCAGAATTATCTCCACTTCACACACGGGGGGCTGAGGCAGAGAGTTCAAGTTAAAAGGAAAGCTGGCCACAAACTCCACAGAAATATTGTAGCTGAAACGAGCTCCAAAAGGCAGCATTGCCTTTCCTCGAGGGCACAGGAGGAGGACCTGGACAAGCACAGGTTTCAGGTGAATGCAGGAAAACCAGGCTGAGCACAGAAAATTTCCAGTTAGCCTTTGGAATCCATGGTGCTTGGATTTACAGTCCCAGCTGGAAATCCAAGTCTGGTTCAGGGCAGTCAAACCCAGCCAGGCTTGGATGGTCCATGCAGGGCTTCCCATGAAAGGACAGAATTTGAAGTGAAGCAGCCCCAAAAAATCAGCATTAAGGGATTTAAACTACAGATTTCAGCACTGATAAAGAAGCAAACCTCACTCTCCAGGTTTTAAGGTGATTAATTCAGCACCTGCTGCTCCCTGAGGAGGCTCCACTGCAGAGCTTCTATGGGATCACCAGTCCTCAGCTTTCCCAGATTTTCATCACCACATAGAGGGGCTGACTGAACCTCCCCAGAGCTATCACCTGGCTGACCCCACTCCTACTGGTGAAGCACGAACAATTTTACCTGCAAATTTCAACTTTTTCAGGAGTTTGACTCTTTACCCAGCTGGGGCAAGAGCTGCTCCCAGAATAACCTGGAGGAGCTGGGAGAAGGGAGCCAAGCATCACTCCTGAGCTGGGGCTGTGTTTCTCCCAGCTCTGGGGAGCCCTGAGGGCCACAAACCCCCCAGCTCTGGCACCAAATGTGATCCTGTTCCTTCCTCTGGGAGCCTGCTCAGGTCCAGACTCACAGGAACAAGTGGATCCCGTCGGACTCACCCCAACAGGGGCTCAAAGGAGGTGTTTGGACAAGGAACAGAGAACTCTGGATGCTCCAGTAACTGTGCTCCCCTCCTGGCAAGGCAGAGCTTCCTGAGAGTCCCGATGTGCCAGACACAGCCCCCAAAATATAGCTCTCAGCATAATTTATAGGCTTTAAAAGCCAATATTTTCAGAAATAAACGACAAATATAACAACAGAACCCTCGGAATGCTTGCAGAAAGCAATGGTTTAAACTGCCAAGGAAATGCCATAACATTTTCTCTGAAAATTATTCATAACCTTCCAATCAGTTCCAGAATCTTCTGCTGCTTTCCCTCCCTACAAACTGCTATTAAATGTAGCAAGGAACAGATCAGGAGGCTTCTCCTGCACTAAATCCCTTCCCAGCACGTCAAGTGTATCAATATTTGAACAGGCAACAGCAAATTCCACACCCATACAGATATATTTATTAATTTCAATCATCCAGGCCAGGGGGGTGTGAATGAGGGCACTGTCATTGAGGGCTGTAATTAATCATCCTGGACACCTCCCTGTCAGGGACCATAAATCAAGAAGCAAAGTGTTTCTCCTCCTGAGTTTTATGGAACCAGCATTAAGGGGGTGACAAAAATCTAATGCTGTCAGTGAGTGGGAGATATTTTATCTGCCTTTGACACGGGGCTGTTCCACACGGGTGCCCTCCACCTCAGAATTTATTTTCTGGCTGCAGAGCACACATTTTAAAAATATGAACAGAGCAGAACAACAAGGCAGGGGCACGAAGTTGCCAAATGCTGAGATAGAAAAGTTTCTGAAGGAAAGGAAAAGAAAAAACCCAACCCTGACACGTCAATCCAAGTTATAACAAACACGAGCTGGAAATGAGAAGGGACAAATCCCTGTTTGCAGGGCAGGGCCTGAATTGTAGAACAGCTCTACACCAGCACCACCTGAGCAACAGAAATAGAAAATACAAGGAGAAGTGAGGTTTAGAGCACTGATTTAAAAAAAAAAAATTAAAAAAATATGAAGAACTAAATCTCCTTTCCAAAAAAGTGCCTGAACATGTCCATGGTGAGGAGATGCCAGGCTGGGGCTCCTCAGGTGATGGCAGAGGTCACCACCCTCCTCCTGGCACAGCATTGCCTGCTCACATCTCACGTGGGAAACACCAAAGAGGAACCATGAAACCTTCCGATTTTCACTGCTTTAAAAGATTGTTTTAAACTGAAGCTATTCAGCATTTTTTTACTTTTATTATTTGCATGGAGCTACTGAAAGTCAAACCTAAACCACACAGGCACAGCCAGGCTTGTGAGAGACCTGCAGTTGACCAGGTACAAGCCCTGCACTAACAGCTTGTCTGAAACACATTCAAACACCTGAAATACTTCAAAAAAACCTCGTCAGATTCTGGGAATAACAAAGTCATTTTATTTGACATTTCTTCCATCTCCAGCTACACCCTGTGCTCCTGGGATTATTCAGAGCCTTTCCTAGCAGTCATACTGACATTTTTCACAACACAAATTACCTGGGGGTTGCTCTGATCTCCAGGCAGGAGCTGGGGCAGTTTTTGGGCTCTTGCTGGTACCTAAAGCACCTGGAGGGGTCTCAGGCAGCTGCTCTGAGGAGCACTGGACACTGAATTTTTCAGATGGGTCAGGCTGAGCTGAGCCCAGTTCTGAGATGATAAAACCCAGCCAGGACCACACCTCACCACCTGGCCCTAAACACAGTTCAAGCCCCCCCTGAGACCTTTCATCTTTAAATATTTGAGATCTCAGCACTTCAGTTCTGCCAGTAACATTCAACCTGCAACTTCTTACCCCACTTATTCTCAGGCTACAAATTTTATGGCCAAAATCAAACCAAAATATACCCATTGCCATCTACCACGGGAAAAGAAATAATAAAATTTCTTATTTAATCACACAATTCCATCACCAATCTGCAGATGCACAAGTGTGTTACTGCCTGTGCTCTAAGTGCTAAGGTGGAATTCTGCCCACAGGCAATAACTATAAAGCCAGGTCTGAGATAATCCAGTTGTAAAACACTAAGCATAAACCACATGCTTTTAGCCCCTGATGGAAGCATTCTTCTCCAAAGCACAATTTACATTTAAATTGATATTGTAGGGAATCAAATACTCAAAATAAGTGTCAAGGTTTTCTTCTTCACCGAGTTGTTTCCTAATTGGATTCAAGTGTTTTGCCTAACCATTTCATACCCTTATTTTGTTCTGGAAATTAAAAATAAAATCTTTCATTATTCATGATCCCTAACTTCTGGGAAGCACCTCAAATTGGTTTTGTTCAGGAAAGAAGAACAGGCTGTTTACATTTTACTGCTGGGACCCAGCAAAAAAATAAAAAGGGAAGAAATTCCTCCTGATGCAGTGGCAGCAGAGAGTTCTGATGGAAGCCAGCAGAAACAGCCCAGCAAAACTCCCTCTGCAGAGGGAGCAGAGCCCTGGGGACCCTCCTCGCTGGGAATGATGAGTCAAACCCCACCTGCCTTTCCCTGGCTCTGCTCCTCCTCACACCAACCCTAAGATTCCATCTGAACTGCAAACCCAGGCTCCCTACAGAGGGTAAGGAGGACAATATTTAACAAATTTCTGGCCACCTAAACAAATACAGAAAAGTTTTTTCAGCAATAAAGCAGCAGCTCCTGAAAGGAGAACTTCCTAAATGAATTATACAGCTAATGAGGCTGAAGAACATCCCTAACCAGGGTAAACCTGGTGGCTGCAGAGAGCCCATCACACTTTGCATTTTTGGCAGGGTTGGAAGGGAACAGAATCTATTTGATTCCTGCTTTGCTGCTGCAAGGACAAAGCACAGGTGTCACCAGGGTTGTTGTACACAGATAAACACATCAAGTGATTAAAAACCCCGTGGAGCAACTCTCTGCCAAGGGTGGGGTTTGTTCTGGCAGAAGACATGGTGAGAACAAAGTTCAGAGAGAAACTCCTTCAGTGTCAGGTAGAAAAACCATCGAGGGTCCTCACAGGAGCCACACAAAGCCCCTGAGGCTGCACTTGGGAATGGAGGTAACAAAGCCCTTTATCCACATCCCAAATTCCTTCACTCCCGTCCCAAATTCCTTCACTCCTGTCCCCAGCACCACACCAGGAAAGGAGCCACAGACATTGGCCCCGAATTGCTCCACAGCCACACGTGCTGAGCTCTCCCAGCCCGGGCAGGTTCCTTCTGAATTCAGGGCAATCTCCTCCTGCACCTGCGAGAGCCTCGGGCTGCAGCTCCCCCTGCCAGGTGCTGCTGGTGGAATTCCCTCCCAGCTGACAGCATCACACAGGGAAATCCCACTCCTCAGCTCTCCCTGGAGTTAAATGTGCTGCTAATTTGTGAAATAGTTCATCTGACCCATCAAATCAACTGAATACTTCCATGTCCTCTCTTTCCTGAGCGTGATAACCAATTCAAAGCCATTTATTCCAGCTCATTAAAATCAAAAGTTGATCTGAAAAACACTGGCTGGGGCCTGCATTATACCAAGCAACACATCATCAATACAGCAGGAAAACAGCAGCAGAAATCAGAATATTGTTTATCTCTAAACCACCAACTTCCCGTGGAGCCCGGGGAGGAAGAGGAGCAGGAATGTTCTCCCTTCTGAGGTCCAGGGGAGGAAGGGAGAACTGCCCCAAGCCAAAGCTCCAGCTGAGCTCCAGCCCCACCTTCTGCTCCAGGGACCTCCTGGGCAATCTGGGACAGGGTTCCAGGGCCAGAGGAGTTCAGGGGGCACAAATCAAGGTGCTGAGTGATAAAGAACCCAGGGCCAGCACCTGCACTCCTCCCCTGTGGGTAAGACAGGAATTCCCTTCCCATCCTGGTCCCACCAGAGCCGGGAATTCTCGGGGTCCTGTACTGGGACAAGGCCAGGGAGAGAAGTGTTGGGAGCTTTGTCCAGAGCTGTGCTGACAGCTCACCCAGCTGTGCCTCACTTCCTCAGGAGCCACGAGGGCAATTCCCACATTCCCTGGAAATCAGGACACAGCTCAGCCCTGCACAGCTCCGTGTCCCTGTCAAACCCTGCTCGGAGCAGCAGCCCTGGAGGGCATCTCTGAAATGGGCAGCTCCCAAAACTGCTGGAAGTGTCCCAGTGAGAGGTGTGTGGGTTCAGCAGCTTCCCATGAACTGCTTCCCTTCCCTCGAAGGACAGGGCATAACCCCTGAGCTCTCTCAGCAACCCAGGCAAGTGGCAGAGTTTGTCATTCACTCGTCTGACAAAGAGGAGAAATAATTCAAATTAGGTAAAGATCGAAATTAAACTGAACCTCTTTGCAAATCTTGTGAAATTCCCCTTGCCCTGGAGCAAAATGTTCTCTTCAGCTGCCTGGGAGTGCCACGAATGGGTAAAGATTTTCTGTGGTCAGGTGGTACAGATTTCTTTCCTTTAAAGAGGGAGCTCGGAACTCTTTACATGATTCCTCTGGGAAGGGTGAAGTCAGAGAGACCTCAGTTATGACTAAATTACTCTGAAGTGGTTGAGATTTAACAAATGTTATTCTGTGTCAGTAAAGAAGTGGCCACCATTATAATAAAAACTGAACAGCATGCACACATCACAAAGATTTTTATTCAATTTTACTGGAAATTACAGTCACACCTTTCAAACCCTGAAGTGACAGATTTCTCTGCCAGCACTGTTCAGAAACCTCTACTGTTGTTCATCAACTTGTGTGAAATAATTGGCACTATAATTTTATGCCTGTCAAAAATGTGATGTGCAGCATTGACTAATTGCTATTTTGTGTGCTCAGAAAGGTATAAAATCAATGTAACCACGGTGGGAATCAACAAATCCTTTTGTGAAGCTGCACAACACTAAACACAATTATGTTTCCTGCCCCCAGTCTTTGGGGGCACCAGATTTGCTTCTATCACACATAATCTTATAACAACCTTGTAAAGCACTTAAACCACCCTCCCACTGGTGAGAGACCTCGAAAGTGCCAGGTTCTCCATGAGTTTATGGTTTGCATGGCTCTGGAAATAATGGAAGCTCTCTGAATCCCCAGGGATTCACTCTTTCCTCTCCTGGCCTTTGTAATTTGGCCTAAATCAATGGACATCAAAAATCTGGGAACTTTTTAGGTTTTGAGTGTGTGAACATGTGGCAAGGCTTGTGAGAAGTAGAAATCCTGCAGAATGCTCCCTATTCCTCTTGCATTAAAGAGCCTCAGCCACTGCCTGTGTGTGGAATAATGTTATTTTTTCTTGCTGTGCCCCCTGCTCTGCCACTGCTCCCACTGAAACCAACACCAGAACCTCTCCTCCAAAAGCCTTTTCCTTGTAGCAGACTCTGGGCAGAACTTAATGAAGCTGGGAGTGCTCCCATCAAATTTCATGTCTGCATGTTTGAGAAACCAGTGCCTCTGTCCCAGTTTTACAGCATCTTTGGGCAGAGAGTTCTCTGTGCAAAGAACCTTTCAGTGCTGCCCACCGAGGGCTTTTTGCAGAGGATTCTTGCAGGTGCAATAAAGGCAGAGAAAAGCCAGTCACAAACTGAAATAAAAAGGGTTTTAGCAACAGGTGGCTGCAGGGCAGGGTGGTGCCAGCAGCAGTTTCCTCAGCTTGCAATAACAGATGTGCAATAAAAGCAACAAGCAGAGGCTCTAACGAGCTGATGGCTGAGGAGGAGAAGTGTTATGTACAGTCTTAAATAAATTTATTTCATTTTTAATACAGCTGTTCCTTCCCACTCAGGTTCCTGAGGTGTCACATGTCCCACAGGAGCTGGAATCAGTGCTAAAAGGGAATAACCCAGATTATTTCAGTGAGTCCACGTCCCCAGGAGCCACATCCACTTTTAAAGGGATGGGAACTCGGATGCAAAAGCATCAAAACACCTCGACCATGGAGGCCAAATAATGAAATTGGCTTTTGCCCAGAGCCCCACGAGCTGTGGCCCCACTTTTCATCAGCCATCACCTCTTCCAGCAGGAAACCACATCCCTCTGGGATAACCCAGAGTGATCTCCTCTCTTTGCAGTTGCTGTCTTCGTGCATTCAATTAATCCCTGACGTGACAGAGGCAGCATGAGAACACACTCCAGGCTGGGCTTTAATAAGCATT
Organism: Notiomystis cincta; assembly: GCA_013398075.1. Classification (NCBI taxonomy): domain Eukaryota; kingdom Metazoa; phylum Chordata; class Aves; order Passeriformes; family Notiomystidae; genus Notiomystis; species Notiomystis cincta. Next base: position 7,422 of record VZRX01013432.1, on the reverse strand, counting down.
AATGAAGTTAGGCTGGGTTTGGCAGAGCAGCCCCCTCCTAATTCTTGTCTTCCCAGATTACAGCCCTGGAAATTAATGATCTGTCACTGGACTTGCCCAGCTCTAATGAAGTAGTTAGTCAAGTACAAGTAAAGGCAGGTGGAAGAAGCTGCCTCTTCCCATTTGCAGTAAAGCCTTTCCCCCTCTTTGGCTAACAAATTAAATGAGTTGAGAGGAAAAATTTAATTACTGTCATACACTATCTTGGTATTTGTGATCAAAGAAGTGCCTCTCTGATGGCTTTGTAGTCCCCTGCTCTGCTGAAATGGGAGAGAAGGAGGAAAAACTTGGCTGGATATCAGGATAGATTTAGAATTACTGTTTTCTCCAGGCAAAAAAAAAAAATCTTGGGGGAAAAAAAAAGTTTTATTTCTTTCATTTAAATAAAAAAGTTTCTTTTAGCAGAGTGAGAGCAGCACTGCTGTCATGTCTAAATGAGAGGAACACAAATCTCTGTCCAAGGTACTGTCCTTGAGCCAAACAGGGACAAACTCCTTCCACCTCCTGCTTCTAAAAATAGATTCTTGTTTGATCACAGAAATATAAATGTTCTAAACTTCTCACCAGCTCTGATACCCTCTCACACAATTCTAAATGCAGGTGGCTGGCACTCCAGTGTAACATGGTTACATCAGAAAGTCAGAATTATCTGAATATGCTCTACCTATTGCACTTTAAAATACACTTTCCTTCATAATAAAGACAGGATTTTGCACTCTTTTGTGCCATTTTCTTAGCAAGCTCTCATAAAAAAAACAATCCAAGCAATTCTAAACCCTTCAATTTCTTGGCCTATAATCCTGTGGCAATATTTCCCTTAAACCTGGTTCTCAGTCATATCTGCTGAACTGAAATCTCAGTCAAGACTTGTTCCCTCAGGATGTGGGTGTGACACAAATATTTTTGTGCCTCGAAGAGCTCAGGGTTTAAAGAGATGTGATGATCCACTCTTAACCTCCCTGCAGCTGAAACGGGAGCTGCTGGGCTGTGCTGGAGCTCAGGGCAGCCACAGATCAGCTCCTCAGGCAAACCCTGCCCTCCTGATCCCTCCTGGGTCATAGCACAGAAAAACCATCCCAGATTAGCCAGGAGTCAGCATTCCTTGCAAATTTTCCTTGCAAATTTTCCTTGCAAATTTTAGGCCTGAGTCCCAGGGCGATGCTGAGCTGAACTGACACCCCTCAGTGGTCTCTCTCATCCCAGACCAGGTGATAAATTCAGCTTGGCTGATTTTGACAGACAATTTAGACAATCTATCAATCAATACCATGGCAGCAAATCTTCCCAGCCCGTGCCCAGCTTCCAGGAAAAGCAGGGAAGCCGAAGGGCCGTGCCTTGACAGGGCTGATCATCGATCCTGGGGCTGCCAAGGTGCCACATCAATGAAATCAGCATTTCTGCCTCCCCAGAGGAGCTCCCCAGGCCGGTGGCACAGGGAGGGACAGGAGCAGCCTGGGTCACAGCCAGGTCTGGGAGGGTTGGGCAGGGTCCTGCAGAGCCCTTCCAGCCCCGGAGCCAGGACGGCCTGAGCAGCACAGCCCCAAACCCCACAGGGATCCCCTCTCCTCCCTCTCCTGCACCTTCCCCCCTCCCATCAGGGTTAAACTTCCCAGGGATTACTGGGCTGAGCTCCCCTGCCCTCGAGATCCGCAGTGTTCTCTGTACCTGCCCAGGCAGATCATACACCAAACAAATCCCCAGGCACAATCCAAACCCCATCAACCTCCACCAAGCTCTTTTTTTAATGGATCTTTAAGCTGGGAAAAGTTATGCACTTCTGGGCACTTTCCCTCGCTCTGCTGATGATGATTTCTCTCTTTTTTGCCCCAGAACTGATGTGCAGCATCCCTCAAGCCCTCCCTGCAGGAGGAGGAGCTGTTTCCTTTGGCACAACAGGGGAGGCACTTGGAGTGTCCTCTGCTGAAGCCTGAAATTTTATTTCTTTGCTTTCTTCGTCGTTTGTACCAGAAATGGAGAGGATGGGCTGAGATCTGTGGGCTCCTCACATCTCTGGGAATGCCAACATCACCCTCCATGTGTCCTGATGGTTAAAATAAACAGCAAACAGGGGCTTTCCCCTCCTAGCCCACTGGAAAGGAATTTTTCCTTCAACCACAGGTGTTTCCAATACTTTGTTATAAATAAGTTAACAAAGGGCCTTTTTATTCCTAATTTCTCACCTGGATTTACCTCTGAAAAGCTCCAAGAGGCACTTTAAGGCTCTGAAGGGCAATGGGCACAATGAGCAGCAGGGCTCTGCTCCCAGCTCTGGAAGCTTTTCAAGACTCTGCTCCCAGCTCTGGAGGCTGTGCAGGGCTGTGCTCCCAGCTCTGGAGGCTGTTTTTTGAGCCCTGGAGGCTGTTCCAGGCTGTGTTTTGAGCCCTGGAGGCTGTTTTGAGCCCTGGAGGCTGTTCCAGGCTGTGTTTTGAGCCCTGGAGGCTGTTCAAGGCTCTGTTTTGAGCCCTGGAGGCTGTTTTGAGCCCTGGAGGCTGTTCCAGGCTGTGTTTTGAGCCCTGGAGGCTGTTCAAGGCTCTGTTTTGAGCCCTGGAGGCTGTTTTGAGCCCTGGAGGCTGTTCCAGGCTGTGTTTTGAGCCCTGGAGGCTGTTCAAGGCTCTGTTTTGAGCCCTGGAGGCTGTTTTGAGCCCTGGAGGCTGTTCCAGGCTGTGTTTTGAGCCCTGGAGGCTGTTCAAGGCTCTGTTTTGAGCCCTGGAGGCTGTTTTGAGCCCTGGAGGCTGTTCCAGGCTGTGTTTTGAGCCCTGGAGGCTGTTCAAGGCTCTGTTTTGAGCCCTGGAGGCTGTTTTGAGCCCTGGAGGCTGTTCCAGGCTGTGTTTTGAGCCCTGGAGGCTGTTCAAGGCTCTGTTTTGAGCCCTGGAGGCTGTTTTGAGCCCTGGAGGCTGTTCCAGGCTGTGTTTTGAGCCCTGGAGGCTGTTCAAGGCTCTGTTTTGAGCCCTGGAGGCTGTTTTGAGCCCTGGAGGCTGTTCCAGGCTGTGTTTTGAGCCCTGGAGGCTGTTCAAGGCTCTGCTCCCAGCCCTGTGGCCAGTCCAGCGCTGAGTTTTGGCCCCTGCCCTTTCCCCGAGCTCTCTGCTCAGGGGAGCCCTGGGGCACTGCTGCTGCTGCTCACCTGGACACTGCACATCACAGGCAGCCCAGAGCAGGGCTCACCTCACAGCTCAGCACCTGCTCCAGAGCTCTGCTCACCTCTGGCCACGCTCTGAATCGGGAATTTCCCCAGGGACCCTTCCTGTGGCATCAGTCAGGGCGTTCTCTCAGAGCCTCCTGTGCCCTGATCCATTTCTCTGCACGCCCACCCTGTGTGATAAGGCAATATTATTCTCCCCACCAAAGCCAGAATAAAAGATCAAAAATCCCCCCAAGCTGCCTGATGTGTCTGAGTCCTGAGCATATTCCCAGAGTATTTCTCATTCTCCTGTGCCCCACAAGCAGAGTGCAGCAGGCAGGAGCTGTAGCTGAGACAGGGGAGGTGCAGAGGATGGAGGTAAATTCAGACTCTCAGCATCTCCTCAGAGCCAGCAGCAAAAATTACAGAGAGCAATTCTAAATGAGCTTCCATTCCTCCAGTTCCTGGGGGAAACAAACAGTCCAAACCCATCTGTTTTCTAAAAACACCTCTCCCACCTTAAACAAACACCAGTTAATCCCAGCAGCACGACAAACACTCGGTGTTTACACAGCAGCAGAGGCAAAGCAGTAGGGAAAAAATGGAATTTGTAATATTCTCCTCTATCTCCAGCAGCAAGAGCACAGCAGTGTATTTTTCAGAACTGCTTCTTTGTGAATATGCATGAAACACGTAGTGGTGTGGAACAGGCTCTTCTTTCAATGGGTAACTCATTTTTCACACACAAAAGGGGAAAAAAAGAGCTTTTTTTTTTTTTTTTATTTTTGAGTAGCCACAGAACCTGCTGCTTGTCTCTGAAATTCAGACAGAGCACGGTGCCAGATAGGAAACTCTGAAATCCTAAAATTCTGGAAAGTTCACAGAATTCCAGAGTGGGTCAGGTTGGAAGGGCCAGCAGGAGGCCACCTGGTCCAAACCCCAGAGCTCAGGGCAGGGATTGTGTCCAGTGGTTCTGGAACGTTCCTAGGAAGGAGGCTCCTCAGCTTCCCTGGGCACCCAGAGCAGGGAGGTTCTGCCCCACATCCAGCTGGAGCTTCCTGAGCATCCATCAGCTCTTGCCCCGTGGCTTGGCTCCCACAGAGCCACCCAGCAATCCAGGAAGCCCAGGAGTAACCCAGGTCTGAGAGCTGGGGCTGGTAAGGACAGAAAATGCCCAACTTCACCAGCGTGGCTGCACTTTCCTTCCAGAACCTTCCTCTCCAGTCCCTGTGGAGCTGTGGATCCCAAAGCACAGCACTGGGAGGGAGAGCCCAGCTCCAGGCAGCCCCACAGTCCCAGTGGGCGCTCAGGAGGTCACGGGTTAGCTGGGGGAGCTTGGTGGATGGTGCCACGGGTTCCTTCAGCTCCTGCTGCTCGTGGCAGGGAGGTGCAGCGGCTCCAGGGTGTCCTAAGGCCGCCCTGCAGGAGCTGTCCCGGTGTCACCAGGCGAGTGACAGCTCCAGGGATGTGCCCCATTAGCAGCAGCTCTGTCCCAGACTGGCTGAGGGGGGAGAGCCTTCGCTCTGGGATTTGGGACAGTCATTACAGCTGAAGCAGACCCTTGCCTGGATACACACACAGAAATCCCACATCCATCGCAGTTCAGTTCTCTGCTGTGCCTAAAGCTCTTCCCTTCTGGCTTTTTCTTACCCCTCCATTCAGAATTCCACAAATTGCTTATTCCTTGTCTTTGTCATCCTGAACCAAACCCGGGCTCTTCCTTTCTCTGAGTGTTCCTGATGCTGTAAAATACTGGTTTGGGGGTTTTTGTAAATTGAAACAGAAGTTCACAATCAATTGAAGGTAACTCAAAAACTCAGACCTGAAACCTCTCACCTGTCACAGTGCTGATTTGCAGCAGAACTCCTGATTTACAGCAGGACTCCTGATTTAGACCAGAACTCTGATTTAACCAGGACTCCTGATTTACAGCAGAACTCCTGATTTAACCAGGACTCCTGATTTAGATAGAACTCCTGATTTACAGCAGACCTCCTGATTTAGACCAGAACTCTGATTTAACCAGACCTCCTGATTTACAGCAGGACTCCTGATGACACCAGAATCCAGGAGCAGGAGTGCAGCTCAGGGACACACGTTCCAGCCAGGCACTGGGGGATGCTCAGGGAAGAGGCACCTGCTTTACACAGGCTCAGCCAATCCACAGACCCCGTGCAGAGCCACGGAAAAGCCTTTCCCTGTTTCCCTGCCTCCTCTGCTCCCCAGAGCTGCTCCCTCGGGCTCCGGCACTTCCCATCCCGCATTCCCGCCTCGCCCTGCCGGGATCAACCCTCTCCCTCTGCTCAGCACAGATTGCTGACAACATCACATTTCCCAAAGAGCCTCTTTGCTATCAAAGATCTCTGCCCTAGCAGTGCAGAGAACGCTCTAAAGCGTCCTGCTCAGGGCTCAGATCTCAACAGAGCATCCCCTGCTCAGGGCTCAGATCTCATCAGGGCATCCCCTGCTCAGGGCTCAGATCTCATCAGGGCATCCCCTGCTCAGGGCTCAGATCTCATCAG
>VZRX01013431.1:0-51751 GCA_013398075.1 Notiomystis cincta | reverse complement strand
ATATATATATATATATAGTTAGATATATTATATATCAGTTAAGCGATTGTGTCCCTTGAATTAAAATCAATTGGTTAACACATGTAAGGTCAAATGAGTCAAGTTAGGGGGAAATTCTAGTCACTACTGCTCAAAACTCACTTCCATGACATGTTTGAATGTCTTCAGCTCCACATTTCCCCCCAGTTTTTAATTTAATGGTACCTCTTTGTTAATGTGTGCACCTGTGTGCAGAGCGAAGGTGAATGGTCTCGGCTCAGGAGGGGTGTGATGTGGGGAGCTGTGGCAGCTGAGGAGGGATTGTCCTGGGCACAGCCTTTGAGCAGGAAAGTGGTGGCTCTCTTTCCCTCTACAATAGAAAGGAAACTGATAACAATGGTGTGCTATAAAAAGCAAAGGAACATTCTTCTCTGTCAAACAGCTGCACCTCTCTGGCAGTGCTGCTGCTGCACTACACTGGCTGGCAACCGCTCCGCGTTTGAACTCTGCTGTTGCTGAATTTCACTTAAAACTGAAAACCACACAAAGGGAGCAGGCACAGAGAACACCAAAAAGAAACAAGATGTTCATTTCCTTGCTGGTTTTGTTTTAGGTGTTTTCTTTTTGTCATTGGGAAATAATGATCTAAGTGTGGTGGTGAGGGCTATTTGCTGTCTGGGCCAATTTAACCTCATTAAAGAAAGACAAGAATTATGGCAAGTTCTTCCAAAAATTCAGAGCAGCCATTCAAAAGCAAAAGTCACACTGGGATGCAAAATCCCTCCAGTTCCTGCTTCAGTCCATTTAAAAAAATATGTATTTGAAGCCTGGGGGAAGAATACAATTTAAGAGAGATTTTTCCCTTATGCAATGAACCCAACAAGGCCTTATGTATGCTGCAGCAAACTGCAGTACCTGCAGGGTGCTCATCTACCATGAAAGTCTTCTATTATCTTATTCTTTACATGAATGAAATGTGAATATAGTTCCTTCTTTCTCAAAAACCATTACACTGATTGGATTGTGTCTGGAAGCAATAGAATGGGTTTTTCCACACAATTATTTTCAACAGATTGGAAATGTATGGCTCTCCTTGTAGGTGCTGATGGAAGGTACTCTGGAGTTTCAAAGACTGTGTGAAAAACAGTATCTCCAGTAACCTTTAAAAAATGTTCTAAGTAGAGGAGAGAAAAGGAAATTTTAAAAGTTGTTAAAAATACATATTCTTTTACTGTGGAGTTTTCTCTGGAACTCAATGGCCTTTATTGCTGCAAGTTATTGCTATTGATTGTAATTAGATCATAAGCTTCACAAATATTAATTCATAATAAAACAAATGCCTTGTGATAAAATTAAGAAAATTGTGGTATTAATATTGAGTATAAAAATGCAATCTACCAAGATGATAGACTTAGTTGCAGAGGGAGTACCAGATATATTTTCTTGGAACTGCTGCCTATAGTCACATCATATAAAACTGTGTTCTATGAAATCCACATTCTGAATGAAGGACTATAGGCAAGTTTTTAGCTAAATAGTAGCCATTATATTATCACAGGAAAAAGATTAAGAAAAAAAAGGCTGTTACACATTACCTGAGGATGTGTCTCTGTCCACGTGCCTGTGCATGTATGCCTATATGCATAGCTATGTGTGAATAAATACAGGCACATATTCACTGGAAGATTTTAAACTGGTGGAAAATTGAAAGGAGTAGAGGAAAATTTGGAATGGCTAAAAAGCTGCTCATTCCCTTTTTCTGCCTCCTTATTAATGATATAAATATTTTAATCATATCTCCTTGCCTATTTTTTTCATTGGATTGTCTAAAACCCATTTTCTAATTCAGTCCAACAGCTCATCTTTTAATGTCATTTTAATAGACCTTGCCTTGTGTTCATGAAACAGTAAAAGCAAAGGTTTCATTGTACAAGAAAATTGCCTTACTTGCACTGAGTTTTCTAATTATTGTGTCTGGTACCACCACTGAATGTTTTGAGAATGGGAAAAGAGAGAGGAAATAGAGACCGTTATTAATCAGCCCTTACTGGTAATTAAGGCCCTCCGCTTCCCACTGATTTTTTTTTTCTTTCAGTTTTACATACCTTGATGTCAGATAAAGCAAATGACAGCAGAAAAATCTCAGCTGCAGACAAGTCACTTTATTTAACAAACATGAGCATTCCCTGATATTACATGAAGGAGGATGTGGGACTGTGGACCTGCAAACAGACCTCGTTTTCCCAGAAGGGTTGTAGGGCAATATAAGGTGGACAAATCAGGAGATACATGGCTTCAGCAAAGAGCAGCATCACCCAACTCATCAAAGAACTTGGATTTGCAAATACTTCCTGTGGATTTGCTGAATTCTGTATTTGCAAAGATGAGACAAGAAAAGAGTCCCTCCTGTTAGGATGAATGAGCAGTTTGCCTACTTTATAAAGAGAGAGACAGGTTCCCCTTGACCATGGATATCATTTTTGTATGTGCCCATGGTCACTGTGAAAGTGACTGCTTGACAAGAATGAAAATTTGAATTTATGTAATATTTTCCTGTAGAGGTATGAGGTAGGAAGAAGAAGCTGGGAAGAAATGCTTCTGTATGTAGAGGGAGAATGGCAGGCCACCTTGATGACAATCACTCACAGGACTGATGCAAGGACAGGGGAAATGTTCCATTTCATGACAATTTTCTGCACTACTTTTTCTTATTTCCCCATTTAAATTATACAGAAGCTCCTTATGTAGTCAGGGCTCTGGTAAAAATTTGCACAAAAGTAAATATATTAATACTTTTTGAAGAAAAACTTGGTGAGTGATAAGAAGAGATGAAAGTTTCTTAATGCTGGACAAGTATTGATCCCTGGTCTTTAATCTAACAGTAGAATTGATCACAATTCTTCCTTTTGCCAGGACTACCTGTAGAATGTGAAAGTCTCATAATATGTACTGTACATCTTCTTTTCCCCTTGCAAGTGTATCAGCAGTTACATTTTTCATCACCTTCTCATGGGATTATGGCACAGTAAAGACAAAGTATGACATGAAAACTAATTTACTTCTAAAAAGAAAAAAGAAGCCAGGCTATTCCAGGAAAACTTAATTTGAAATTCCACAAAAATGTAAATACAAGTTATTTAGGTTTTCTTAATTCTTTTAAAAGAGAGGAATTAAGCCAAAAAAAGTTGTTTAACTGTGTGTGGAGGTCATGACAATTTATTTTGATTGGGTGACCTCATAAAATTATTCACCACTGCTATGATTTTTTTCAAGACATCTCTATATAGTGTGATTCTCAGCTCCCATTAGAATTTAATGAGAACTGGGCCTGTAAGTCCCCTGGATTCCTTTGAAAATAACCCAGCCCATGATAAAATAATACAGTTCTGTGCATCCTTAATTTTTGACAGTTTGTTCATGACCGGAATATTGATTGCAACAGTTACTGCCAAGCACACGGCTCCCATCACTCTCGTCTGCTTTTCCATTATGTCATAAATAGATCACCCAGCTCAATAGATTATACAAATAGACCAGGCTGGACCTCTTGCATAGGTTTGCTTGAAAAAAAATCAAACAAGAAAAGCCTAATAATAACCAAGCGTTTAAGTTCCTTGAACAAGTTAATTGTATGAATTTTAAATGCTCTGAAATTAGTAACTTCAAAGAGCTAATAAGGACCAAAGCAAGACCAGGTCCAACAGCAGTAATTAGAATCAAGTCAAAAGCAGGCCTGATTGGACAGTTTTAAAATGTTTGTGGTATGCAAGAAACCTGGCAAGTGTGAGGTACCCAAAATGGGAGTTCAATTAAAGCTTTGAAAAGGCACAAAAATATGCAAGCAGAAACATTTAGTATCCTGCTAAACTGAAAATGCATTCAAACTAAAATGAGAACTGAGGTGATTGAATAAGCAATAAGAATAAAGGAAGTGAGTTGTCAAAATAAAATATATTTGGGAATGGCCAAAGCCTGGCAAGTCCTACCTACCTGTAATCTCAATGGGCTGCATTTATTTGGATTGATGACATTTCAGGGAAGATTTTGGAATTGGTTTATTGAGCTTTGTTTTTTTCTGACTTACCTTGCTTTTTCTATTTCTCTTTTTCTTCCTCTTTTTCTTTCTCTGGCAATTTAAATAATAACACTACCTAGAAGCCTGTCAGGAACGAGGACTCCATCGTGTCCCTCACTGTGTAGGACGTGCTGTACAACTGCAAAATACAAAATTGTACTTTTTTAACTCAAATGCTTCTGATTAGGTTGAGATAGGACAAAACTGAGATACAGTAGGAATGAATGTCCAAGAAGTCAATGGTGTGTCTAAAAGCACTTTAAAGCAAATTTAAATATCTTTACATGGGCTCAAGTAACCCTTCTAATCTCATAATTTATGAGAAAAAATGCATCACCCAAGGAGTCAGGAGCTTAAGTACAGCCCCTGTTTACTTGCTGCAAGAGGTGCTTTGTTTTCTTTGAACTTGTTGCAACAGGAAGATATTAAGCACCAACTTAGACTGATGAGATAATGCATGGATGATGATGATGATGATGATGATGATGATGATGAAGCTTTCTGCAAAACATCTGTGTTGCCACCAAACAAATTACAAATATAATAGTTGGAAAATACAATGGTTACATAATGTCTTAGGGTGGCAGGTGTTAAACTGAGCTGCTGAATCAAAATGAAAGATAGTTGGAGATGTATGATGAATGGACCTGACATGGTGTCAAGAACTTTGTATCTGATGGATGGAGGTAGATGGGTGACAAAGGTGAAATTGTGGAACTTCAGAATATTGTTTTCCAGTAAACTTGTATTTTGATTCTGTTGACTTGAACAGAGATAGTGGCTGCAAAGTGGAAGATTCGTTTCTACCTGTGAGTTAGCTCTAATTATTTATGTTATTGTGTTGGACTGAGGGCAATGGGTCAGGAACAGGCTCAAGAAGAACAATTAAGTTTTCATTTGGAATGAATGGAATGGAATGCAATGGAATGAACAGAATGTGTGACAAAGAGTATGGAACATTCTGCAGCATTTTGAACATGTTCAGAAATCATTCCAGAAAAATCTTGTTTTTCTGAGCAAAGGCCATTTCTTCCTTTGCAGAAGACGTACTCCTGTGACCATTTACAGTCAGTTCCAAGGCTGCAACTTTAGTTAGAACTGTAGGAAAGTACATACCAGAGCAGACAGTGCCTCGGCTTCTGAGGATCCATCTAACTAGTGGTGATTTTACATCTGTGGATTTTTTCATCTTCTCACTTATTTTTTTTACCTATCTCCTGTGTGACAATGGTTCTGATCTCGTAAGGTGCTGTGTGAAGGCAGGCTCTGACACCACAGACAGCTGCTGATGGACTCAGAAAGGCTTCATGCAGATGGAAAGGTCAAGCTGCGTAGAACGACTTGCAGGTCCAGAGGCCTGATGGCAAATATTCTTACCTTAGAGCAAACCCAAATTACTTAGTGAGGCATTTAAAAAGAGACTCAGCAAAAACTCACAAGGTTTTGTATGGGACAATATAACACCAGCTAGGTTAAGGCTGGAATAGGCATTAGTCAGAGTAGCAATAACTTCTTAAAAGACTGCTCTGTGACATCAACAAGAGCAACTTTAAAATTGAAATTATCACCCTCTGTTTGATTTACCGTAAAAGTAAATCTTTGAGATTTACTTCTCTTTGAGAAGACAATTCTGAACTGAGCAGATGGGAATCTAACAGCTAAAATGCCCATTTTGTTTTCCAACAAAAACATTTATTTGTGTTTGGACCCTGGAAATATTGTAGCTCTCTTTTGAATCTCTTAAGAAATTATATTATTTCTATTTCTTCAGTTATTTACTTACCAAAGACCCAGAGCATGATTGTGTGCAGTGTAATTTGAACAATGGTTAACGTTGCATTTTCGAATTCTCTACAAACCTGTACCTAAATGTCTGCATATAGACTGCACTTAAAGAAATAAATTAAAGTAGAATTTAAAAGCTCAGTCTCAGGATAAAACAAACTTTCAGAATCTTCAGCTGCTGTCCTATACCTAAATTGGCCCAACTGAAGCACGATCTCTTTGCCTTGAAGTTATCTGATATGACAGGAAAGAAAAAGGTAGATTATCCTGGAGATATTATAGGGTGATCAGTATAATCTCATTTCTAAAAATAATTATGCCAGAACTGCAGTCAGTAGGGATGAAGGAAAGTACTTTTTGCCTAGCTTCAGATTCACTTCAGCTTCCTGGACTTTGCACCTTTAGTACCGACAACCAAACTGAGTCTGTTTGAAATGAAAAGATGTGGAAGAAGGGAAATGTCTGAAGATGAGGAATAGCCTTAGAACTATAGCAACATATCCTCAGAGAGCAAAACTAATACAGGAACCCTGTGAATAAAAAGAACAGAGATGTTGTAGGGGGTATAGGTGAATGAACATAAGGAATATGAGGGCAAAAAAGTGTCAGTTTCCTTAGCTATTTCATAATTTGTGGCTGGAAATACATTTAGTCACAAATTATGCAGTAATAGTTTATTAACTATCTACTTCTAGACTCTCATGTCATTATTAATTTCTAAAAGTATCCGATATGATGGTCATTAATGAGTTTTATATTTTTCTAATAGCTTTGCAAACCCTGTACTATGACTGCTCCTTTATTGACCTTCTCTTTGTCATATGCATGTGTTTTGATCAACTTTGAATTATTAGCATTTAAATATGCCAGCAGAATATTGAAGTCTCATAATACAATGTTGTTTGTAATAAAATCATTAATGTGATAAGATGCAGATCAAAAGGAGTGTACACCAAAGAGAATACAAATGATACAATACTGAATTAATATGAAAAGATGAAACACATTTAACAATAAGCTTCCACTAATGTATTAGTGAGCCTATTAATGACAAAATTTCTAAAAGATATAATGGAAAGTCAAATAAGGAGCACTTCCCAAAATATAAGTATATTCCGAAACAAGGCAATGTAAAGATTGATTTGGTAATTTTTCTTTAAGCATGTGTCAAATTTACTAATTTGTTAAAATCACAAGTTTACGAATATATACACATACATAACAGATACATGCTATGGTAATTAATGGTGTTGCAATTGTTGCTTTCAAGTGATCATGCAGACTACTCTCCTATGGGCTGGTGAGTCAATCAGGGAGTCATGCAAACAGCCCCACAGACTGGAATCTAAGCCAGATTCACAGCATGTGGGTTCCTAGATCATGTGCTCTTTCAAAGAGAGTTTATTTTGGATCCTCTTGATAAGGCAGCTTTGCTGCTCAGGGTGATCCTGACGGAGTGGACATGGAGAACAGAATCTTCCCAGTCTCAGCCCCAGATCCAAACTAGGGAGTTATTAGCTATTCTCTAGTGCACGGGCAGGTGTTTCACCAGAGTTTTATTAAAAAAACTTCAGTCTCAAAGCCAGCACTGCCTGCCTGCCACAGTTACGTTCTGCTATCAGGAGTATCATGGCATCAGTATCAGCTTCCTGAATCTTTGCCCAAAAGCAACGAGGAAAATCATGAAGCGTACTAATCTTTGTAATTAATGTCATGTTTCTTCATATTCTCTCTCTAGCTATCTTCAAAATAATTCTGTTTTGGTCTGGATCTTTATCATCTTTAAAGTCTTTGTAACAACATTGTCAATATGACAGATGTTCTTGTGTGTAGCTGTAACTGAAAACAAGAGCAATGTATTGCTGATATGATATATTTAGATATAGATAGATATAACAGAAAACTCACATATGGTCAACCATAAGGATAATACTAATTCCTACATCTTCTATATTCTGAAATGCAAAGTTCCAGCCCTTAATAAGTGGCAAAATTCCCACATTTCTGCACAACAAAAATATATTATTCTTCCTAAATCCGTTCCTAGATTTTTAGTAGTATAGACTGGTAAAGAACATAACTAAATTGAGCCATAAAAATTGTTTCGCTTGTGTGTGCGATTTCAGAGAGAGGAGTGGATAAAATGGATTTATTCTCATAATGTGAAACTGCTTCATGTATCAGAAATTGCATAGTTGATAACTGCACTTGAGTTAGAGTAAAGATTTTCAACATTGCCAAATGGCACATCATGTAATTTCTGATCTGGTTTAATAAAATTAAAATGTTTGGTAGCAATTTATGGTTATTGCTTGAGAGTTTTATAATCTATATTTGTGTTAACTTAGAGTGGCTGAGATATGTGAATTTTAATCCTTCATCTAGAAAATTATATAGGTCAAATATAGGGAGAACATCAACAGAAATAAAGTTACCAAGAAGAGAAGAAACAGGTCTTTAGGAGGTGGTTTCGCCACAAATCAGTAGACTCACCCAAGATAATCAATTGCCATTCTGAGTTTATTTGAGTGTCCAAGGCTAAGACAGAGAAAGACTGGAAAATTACTTGAAAATTTCTAAAAGCAAGCAATAGCTGTGAGAGGAAGCAGATACTCATACCTGGAGCTGTGGCACACAACCAGTGTTGTGTCTTCCAGTGCACTGGATACTTGAAATAAAAATGAATTCTAGAGATGTTTCAATAAAAAGGAAGGCTTGATATTTTTTCTTTGTACAAATACTTCACTCAGATCTTTGGAGATAGGGACTCACAAATACAGCCGAGAATGTTTTGAGAATATCTGATTTTTGCTTTTGAAAAATTATGTTCTCAGTTGCAAATCAGTGCTGATGTGGAAACTGAAAAGTAGGATTACCTGAGCTGTGTTTGTAAAATAGGCCAACAGCATGAAAAAAACCAAATACTGAAATACTCACTTTTTAATAAAGGAAAGTTCTTTTATGATTAGGTTATTTACAGAAATTGTACAGGAGTGGAGTTGGAGTGCTGGTGCTGTAAAGAGAAGATTGCTCATAAAAGCTGGGAGAACAGTGTTTTGATTTCTCAAGTGTGACAGAAGGGTATGGTTCTAGGAAACATGTTTACAAAGATTTGAAGCTGTAAAATGTGTAGATCCTGATGAGGGAAAGAATAACTAATGAAATCCAGCTTCCTATGAATTGGTGCCCTCATTCTTTAAATACAGACTGCAAACTTCACAATTACTCTTCTTTAACCTGTGGTACTCCCCTGAGCAAACAACAGTATTTGTGGTGGGTAACCTGGTGCTCCCAGGCCAGCTCACTCCCTGCTGCAATGTGGGTCTGTCTGCTTCTCTTCAATTAATTCTTGTCTTCAGTAATTCTGGAGTTTCATCCACCTTGTTTCTGACTTTTCCTCACAATTCTCCTAATAACTTCTCTTAGAGATTCCAACCTCTCTTTTAGATTTGATACATTTAAAAAGTTCTTAAAGGGGGTCAGCAGACAGACAGCCATGATCAAGCAAGCATTATTCCTTTACGAACCTGGCTAAAAAATAAAAATATAACTGGTGAGAAGGAAAGCAGACAATGAATGATTTCTACATAAACTCCTGAGCAAAAAAATTATTACCTAAGAATGTTATCCTAGGTCTGTACAAATGAGACAGAGGCTGAAGAGGATACAATTGAACATGGAAAAACGAGGGTAAACCAGTCCAGAGTAAACCAGCACTGACCAAGGTTTTTCGAGCAAAGTTAATTTGAGAAAGACATGACCAGATGCAATGCAAATAAGTTTATTAAAAACACAAACAAAACCCCACCAATCTGAAGGAATTTTTTCTGAGCCCTTCATTGCTTTTCTGAAGTGACACTGTGCTTTAAATCCCATGTGCTTGGGTCAGCCTCTCAACTGTAACAAATAGAATTGGTGGCCTAAATTCTGCTAGTTTTTGCACTATTGTCATGGGTAAGTAAGTTCCCTAAAGTCCAGGAGTTATTTAGATTTACAGTGTAAACACGAATCCAGCCTGGGGACTTCTTACACCATTATCTTTTCTTGATCTTTGTTGTAAAGTTGCAGGCTGGAAATTTACTGTGCTTTCTTAAACCATAAAGATGACAGCCATCAGGTAAATACAAAATTTTAAGAAATCTATCAAGAATGTAACTAATTAGACAGTGAAAAATTAATCTGAAATCAGAGCCTTTGTTTTTTCTTTCTGAATCTCGGCCAACTCGAAATAATTTCCTGTTATCACATACTTTTTAAAAAAAGGAATCCTCAGTTAATGCAGAAAACCTTTAGAATTCCAGCTACTGGAAAGCTTTTGTAGGATTCATTATTCCTGCTGTGTAGCTTTTGCATTTTTTTTGACAGTATACAAACATTCAAACACACATGCATAATGTAGGAAAATGTTCTTCCTTACTCCATTTTACTAGGGATAATTCTAGATGGGATAGAAACTTCTAGTATATTTATATATTTATTTATTTAATGGAAATATTATATCCAAAATTGTTAGCATTTGAGAAGTTGTTACTTTAGTGGAGGGAGATAGGCAGCCTTTCCAGTTTCCATGCCTCTGTGTTATAATTTTTAGAATAAATTCTTGGGATGGTTCCTTTCATTGAATATCTCTTCCAATGTCTTGCGCTTATTCATGGCCTCTAGTTGCTATTAAGCTACTTTAAAGTCACATTTTGCTGGAAGCACACAGTCTGGGATTTTTTAAGTCAGATGAACACCAGCTATGTTCTGACCATGTACATACACATTTAAGACTTGAATGATAAATCTAAAATGTACTCTGGTTGTAAGACAAGCTCTCAAATTGGAATGAGTTGCTTGCCATGTTGCTACTAATCCATTGCTGCCCATATACAATGCACTAGCTAAGTGGTATTTCTAGACTGCTCATTGTGTCTTGCTCTTTGTTGATTTTTCTCATTCTGTGTATTTGAACTACTTTAGCTGGAAGTACTTAGCTGAGAGATTCGCAGAAAGAACACATAGCATGGGGTGGGTGACCTATGAAGTCAGACATGAAAGATTCCTGTTTGGCTATTTTTCAATGCTGTTTCAGTTGAATCTGAGGCATTACCAGCTGTGACACTGCACAGCAGTCATTTTGTTTCCTTACACTAGCTAGACAGATTTATCAATTTTTTCTTCCTTGTTATGATTTTTTTTTCAGTTGTTGCTCTAAAAGGAAAGAGGAAAGAAAATGCAATATTGGAATCTGGAATAAAAATGGATTCTCAAATGCCTTTTACAATTGGTGCTCTGGGAGGAAGGTCACGCTACAGAAATATCTGAGGTTGGGGTAGAATACCTATTTAATGAGTTCTTTGGCAAGCGAAATCATTTGTTGCTAGCAAAACCAAACCTTTGTTTTTTTTCTTCTTCCAAGCAAAAGCTGTGGGACAGAGTGGAACTGAGGATCAAAGTTTAAATACAGTTTGCTCTGCCACCTGGTTTTGATCTGCAGCTCAAGCACATGACTGGCAACACTCACTGTCACAGCAGGGAGACCTGGTAAGGGGGAACAGAGCAGCACTTCTCCCTATTTCTCAAATTGTGAAAGGTATGAGATTGACAGCCTTGGAAAAATAAGTCTCCCATTTTATTCACAAAGAAAAAATATGGCAGAGCAATCCTAATAAAATCTTCTCCCCCAGTGCTTTGCCCATTTGTTTCAGGCCTGCCTTAGCTGAACTGTCTGGAGGGGGTGAACAGATCACTTTGTCTTTTGACCAATTCAGTCTTCGTCCCACTGCTATGACTCTGCACTGGGGTGCCAATTGTGGTTGTCATCTTTTCTTGGGTGGTTGCCACCTGTCCATTAGAAACTGGCCAGAGACCAGGAATTCACTTCATATTGACTGCAGAGTAGATGTCATAGGCTCAAATTAACATTTTAGACACTCAGTCCGGATTTGAAACAGCAATTTAGAGAAGAAAGGCAAAGTATCTCTTCTTCCCCGATCACTTATTTATGGAGTTATTGTGTATTTGAGCTACATTCACTTCCCTTTGATTTGTCTCTGTCTGTTGTAAACTTTCTCTGCATAATTATTATTTCTGTTTTTAAAGAATCATTACAGATCTGAGGCAAATTAGCAGCCATCATGCTACAGGCTGTAAAAACTTTGGTTTGTCTTTCTCAGCTGACAGAAGACATTTCCTTCCAATTCTTGTGGCTGCCTTAAGGGTCCATACAGATCTCAAAGAGCAGCTTGACCCAAGGAATTATAAAGCCCTGGAAACCTGTCCTTAGTGATCAGTTGGAAAGCATCATTTTTTTGAGGTGTCATGATCATGGGAGAAAGATTGCATTAAAAGCAAAAAAGATCAGTATTCGAGATAAGAAGAGACATAAAGATGAGCCAGAACATGAAAAAAAAAGACTAGGTAGCTGACCAATAAATTTGGAGTCTGGATATTGTTTTTTTTTCACAAGTTGTCCAATTGAGTATAAAGGGACTTTTTAGGGGATGGATTATTTGTCACTGTGTATCAGAATCTAGTTGGTGATTTAGGGACTTGTCAAAATGGCACAGCTGTATCCATGAGGTCTGTGGCCATACTAGTGATTTGTCTGTAAGACTGTGGCATTAAAGCAGCTGTGATATATAAGGGCATTGGTAATGCTCTGTACTGTGGACATCCAGAGCCAGATACAGATGTACTAAATCTACCACTGCTCTGTCACAGGGAATAGCTGCCATAATAATATACAAAGTCATCAGTACGCTGATAAAATTAAAAACCCCCAAACCCCAAACTGCTAAAATATGCATTCCTGTCATGTTTGCACAAGAACTTTTATTCAGTAAAAGGAAATGACCGTGAGCCGGGAGAAAAAAAATAGCACTGTTTGCAAAAATGTATTTTCACGGTGTAGAAGATGGAGAAGGGAACACTTCTCTTTTTTTAACCTTTATAAAACCCCAGGGATTTACAGTGATTTATACCCATGGACCTAGATCTGCAGGAGAACATGGTGCTTTGAAATAGTTTGCTTTGAGATACCTTGCTGACCAGTGCAATCCTGAGGCGTTATTTGCTGCAGAGCATCTAAAATGCACTGCAGTAGCATATTTCTTTGGTTTGGATGAACTCTGCAAACTGAAGTGCAGCTCTGTGCATTAAAAAAATACTTACCTCATAAATTTAAATATCTGTGTTATAATGATAATCTTGAGCGTTGCACAATAGATGGTGTTAGTCTACTGGAAGACTGAGTAAGAACCTCTTCTTTTTTCTTGTCTGAAAAATGGATGTGCAAAGCTGTCTGTCATTGTAGTTGTTACCTCTGAGGTTGTAAAAACTGCAGTCAAGTTTCCAGTTACATTTTGATCTTCCAGATTTGGGGTTTTTATTTTGGTTTTGGCTTTGATTTTTTTTATTGAATTTTTTTATTTTAAATTTTTGTAGCCTGCTTAATTGTAACAAAATTGTTCTAATCAAGAAAGAACATCTTGTTTTCTTACTTTAGCAGTGCCCACCCACCCCGGCCACCAGTCAAGGTCTCAGCACTGATATTGATTTCATGTTTGACATCTCTAATGAAATAAAGGACCTCATTGCACTCTTCCCAAGGGAAAGAAGTATCCACAGTAATCACTTTTATCTTAAGACTGAAGAAAAATATTTCATTTTTCTTTAATTCAGATTGTGCATTACTCATGTTTTTTGTTGGAAATCTGATCCCTGTAATTTAGAAAAGAAAATTTATACTGCAGTGAGAGCAATGGTTAGTTCAGAGAGAAACTATATTTAAGACAGTGATTTCAATGAAGTGCTGTATCAGCTTTTCAAACTATGTACTTCCTTAGTGCACTCATCACACATGATCAAATGTAATGTTTTGTCAGGTTTTAGACACTTTCCTATTAGAGTTACATCTTTTACTTCATCAAACTAAGACTCCGCTGAAGGACAGATTGTACAAATAAACATTACTTGGAATGTTTTTAAAGAGGAATTGTTTACTGATTGAAATACAAAAAATGTTGCTCATGCTTGGAGATCAAATTACATGCTTAAGAGAAAGCAAGCTACATAATTTGTTGACTCATGACTCATAAGAAATGTCAGGCTGTATCTTTTGATGTGAAGAGTTGCAGAATCTCTTGTCTATTAGATGAAGCAGTAGACAACATGTTTTTCTTAAAACCAGCATCAATGTACACAGCAATCTCACAGCTATCAAACTGTAATCCCTCTGTGAGGGCGAGTTGTGAAGAGGGTGATCTGTAACATTCCAGTTAAGGAGTCTTTCTTTTAAGATAAAGTATTACACTGATGTTAAACTCCAACTGAATTCCCAGAGGGAATTTTTTGCCACATATTGTCCCTCACTTCTATTACTTAGGGCAGCCATACAATGTGAAGCCAGACTTCCAAACAAAGACAGTGCAGAAGGAAGGTCTTTAAGGTGTATTTGGAGGGTAAGCATGGAGCTGGAGGCACAAAAGCGATTTCCGATCAAAGACCAGCTGGGCCCAGACTCTCCCCTACTTCTGGCAGCTTGTAGGGCACACCTCAACAAGGGGAAGCACACAATGATATTTGCCCCATGGTTCTCTCTGCCATGCTGTGGTTTGTGACTCAGGAACTTGAAGTCAGACATGGTATCTTTGCCCTTTACAGCATTTAGTGACCAATGTCACAGCACCATCCAATTTCCTGCAACACTTGGAAGTGCTCTGGCCCTGGAGACGTTATAAAGAGTTCTCCCAGAGGGGTCCTCCACATGTCAATATTGTCTCCTGTTTATGTCTTTCAAAGATGTCCAGACTGTGAAAGTAGAGGAAGGACTGAAATTTCAGTTGAGGAATAATGGAAATATACGGAAAATTTGCTCAAAGTATTTTTCCTATCCATGCCTATGGAGAAGTTGCCAAATGTTTTTCAATTATAGTTTTATATAAGTGGTTAATAGTGCTTGCTGCATCAACAGAGGTTTTGTGGAAGAACAAACATAACTGACTATGAAGCATGTCTAAGATACATAAAAATGCCCAAGGGAAAACTTGACCAATTAAAAATAATTTTCTTGAAATGTCTCTACCTGTTTGGACATAATTGCAATGGTATACTTGATAAAGTAGCATTTTCAGTGCTCTTACCTCAGTCTTACACTGGAATGGGATTCTCTTGTAATCTCAGGTAATGGAATCCTGGGACTCCAATAAGAATTGAAATGGGAAAAATTTTTTTTTCAATTTTTTTTCAAAAATCTTTTTTCTTTTCATAGATGAAAACTTGGTCTTATGTTTTCCAAGATTCATAAAATAAAGATTGTGCATTCCAGATGTGTAAATATCTTAAGATAGTCTCTTTTTGAAATAACAGACTATTTTTCCATGAAGTGTAAAGAAGGATGTAGGAATTTAATTAAATATTCTTGGTCTTTGTGATTCTTGACTCAGTTGCATGATCTAACCTTATAGTTGATGTTGTTTTGAGAAGAAAGTTTGACTATAGACCTGAATTATGCTGTAGTCCTGTAATTCTGCATTTCTATGAAAGCAGAACAGTGTCTAGAACTCTTGGGACATAACACTGACTGAAAAAAGTCCACGACTTCATACAGCCTTTTTTTTAATAAAGCCTTAATTATACAGTCAGACATTTGAAATACTCAGGATAGATAGTATACTTCTATATTTTAAATTTCTGTTTGGGAAAAAATTGCTGTCAAGTTTTGAGGTCTGTTTTCTAGTTGATTCACCATAGCCACAGATAAATACAGGGGGAGTAGGATTAATGTGACCAAACACAGATATATATTGTACAGTTATCTACTGTCAGGATAGTCACCTTAGATTACCTTAATAGTAAGATAGAAAATAGGTGGGTTTGGGTGTTAGTGGCATAACTTAGTTTAGGTATCTCATTTAAGGTAAGAAGAATTGCATGCTAGAAGGTCTGTTTCTTCCTCCTGAACTAAAAAGAGCTAAGACAACTAGCTCAAAAGTAGAAACCTATTCTTGCTGACCCAGATTATCCCCAAAATAAGTTAGATAAAAGGATAAAAAAGAAGCTGATGATTTCATTTTCATGCCAAGAATTGAGAGAATGAGTTTTTTGCTGCGTTACAAAAAGACTGCAAAAGCCTTTTGCATGTTCCAGCCAAAATATGGGAGATGAATCCCTATGTTCAGAGTCCCATGCCAATCACATTTCCTGCACAACTGCAACCTTTTCCTTTATTTTGCTAAAGTAGATAAAGCATGTAAGCTTCACCCCAATAGTAAAATCCATACAGCTCTTCCCACTTACCAAACAGCTGCATCCATGCCAGTGGAGACACAATTGTTGCAGAGCAATACCTGCTTGCAAGGCCACAGAGTGGGTAAAAGAAGGGAGAAGGACATTATCCCTTCAAAGAGCAGCACAGCAAAACACAGAAAGAAGTGACTGAACTTTCTGTATAGCAATCAGAAGCTTTCATATTTTTGTGCATATAACCCTGGTCATCTGCTAAAAGAAGATCCTCCATGTTTTATTAGTTATGTTGTTGATAAATGGGTTAGGGATAATACAGCTTGATTTGTCCTGAAAAACCTCTTCCGTTTGCATTTCTCTGACTCTCCAGAACATGTTTCCTTTCCTTATGTAGCCTTTACCACCTCCCTGTACCCCACCCCTCCCTGCCCTGCCCTGCCCCTGCAGCCCCCACCTGTCCAGACTCTGATTCCACTTTGCTTCAGACTTCATGAGAATATTGAAGGTTTATTTTCAAGCACCAGCCTTCTCAAATAGGCAGTGATATCTAAGGTATGGGTTATGTTTGAAAACAGTGAATCATCATAGATTGAATCAAGGAAGGAAAGGATATGAGATTGAAAGGCAAACAAGGAAAATCTGATGTGATTCTAAATAATTCAACCCATACCAAGAGCAGAAGGTAAAGTGGATTATAACTTCTACAGAAATAACTGGAAAAAGGAACTGAAAAACAGTCCACATGCCTATACTTCCCTTCCTACTCTCACTGTTCATGTTTTCTGTTAATCAGTTTTGCAGTTTCTCTGTCAGAATTTCCTGATTGACTTAGGAATACTGAAATGAATTAAAATTAATGGTTTACAGGTATTGTGATTTTAGTCCTGAGCATAGCAGCATTCCCTGTGGTATCTGGGGTCAGCTGCACTAGATGCAATTGCAGCATTTGTAGCAAGTCACACAGGCATGAAAGCATTTCTTCTTTTTCTACACTTCCGAGCAAGCCATGAAGTTTAGAGAGATGCTAGGTATGTATGAAACAGCATCTGATAAATCCAGCATTACAGAGATCTGTAAGTTTCTGTGTCTGCAAAATGTTTACTTGTGACAGTTTTGTGACACTCAGGGGGAAATGACTAGATAACCATGCAACCTATAGAGATGTAACTGCATGTGCTATAGGGCAAACACTACTAATAGTCTGTGAGATGAATTCCCTCAAAAGAAATGCTGGTGTGAGTCTAGAGATGATGGTTCTGTGTAGATAAACTTGTTGAGTAATTTCTTTCTTTTAGAACATCTTTACTAAACCATCTAACATTTGAATTACAGCAATGCCATAAAATCTGTAAGGTTTCTTTTATAGACCTATTATGAAGAAAAGCCTTTAGGGTAAGTTATATGACCTGGAAGAGTCCTGGTCACTAACATATCACAAATAGACAAATAAAACTTTGATAGCTATAAAATCAAAATAAGGTATAAATATAAGTGTTTATTAGTATATCAACCAGCCTATTGCCAGCAATTAAGGTGTGAAGAGGTAAGTCCCAGCTTATACTGTTGCAAATCTCAAATAGCCAGAAACCCTTCCTCATTCCCCAAACAATTCCTTTTTAAATGGTTTTTAAGCCATGTCTTAATTCATAGTTTTTATGTCTTTTTGTTTGTCTTTTAAAACACAGATCAGCATTGATTAAATCTTTCCTCTGTCACTATGAGAGTGACCCATTTAAAGAGTAGTGCAGAGTCCTGTATCACCTGCTGAAATAGTGGGAGAAATCCTGTCAAGTTACTCTCTCCTCAAGTTACATTTGACTGGTTTACTTTTTCAGACTTTGAGAAAATTATTTCTGAAATTAGTTTGTTCTTTTACAGAAGTTATCCAGCCACCTGAGCATTCAACTCCTGCCAACATCTGACTGCTTGACTGCTTACAACCTGATCTACCACTCAGTTCTGCCATTTCATATGCTGTCATTCCTAGATTTGAGATTTGTTCATCAAAGCCACTACCAGACTGAAACAGCTCTCCAAGCCCCGTAGTGCTAGAGATGGCTAAAAGTCATGAGGGGCCTGTGGACAAACAAAATACCCTTCCTGTTTCAGTGATTCCTTGATAGCTGCAAGCTGCCCTAATGCTTGCTGATAGATAATTCAGCATGTTATCTAAATCATAAGCGTGTGGGAGCAGCAGTATCTGAAAGAACAGAGAGGGGCAGGATGAGACCTGTAAAGGGGAAATATTCCTTGAAGAAAAGGTGAACTCCCTCAGCAGTTCAGCTCCTCCTGGGCAGAGAGGAATAATTATGTGTTTTGCAGATCATCCCAGTAGATAGAGCTACTGAGTTTATATAGAGTTAAAAATCATGTGCCAGTATCAGTAATATTGCTTCCCTCTCTAATAACAGAAATTATTTTTAGAATTTTAAATTTTTATTCAGAACAGAATTATTATGACTTAAGAGCTCCTCTTGTCCCATGTCACTGACTTCACCTTTATCTTTGGTGCAAGTAGAAGATGCAGATTTGCTTTTGCATGTGTGAATGTAGCTCTGTTTTTATTGAACTTTGGCTGGGAAAAAAAGACATAAGGTAAGTACATTTTAATCTTTGGGAGTATAAGCAGCTTGGAGCACTGAAGAAAAAGGACTTGGAAAATTAAAAGATACAGAGAGGGACAGTACCAGCACACTGCAAAGGAAAACAATTAAATATCTGAGACTGTGTCATATTTGTTGCTGTTGTGGAGGATTGTGTGCCATCTGTGCTAGGATGTGCATGAGAACCTTGTGACAATAGCCATCTTGCATGGCCAGAGGCAAGGAAGGTCTGAAATGCACCTAGACCACAGAACAGCATTGGACAGGGATCAAAGATACTGCAGATCCCAGATGCTCTCCAAGATTCAGATAAATTGGGTCTGCATAAGGCAATAACTCACCTTAGGTAACAGATTAAAGAATGGTGGTTCTTTAAATAAAGTTGCTATTTTCATGACCGCATCTTACCTTTTTCCCTTTCCCAGTGCTTGACAGTGGGGACCAAATAAAAACTCCTTTGGGTCTTGCCAATTTCCAAGTACAGGTTGCGTGGCAATCAAAATCAAAAAAGAAAAAAAAGAAAATAATATTATTAGCAATCCCCAATTGTTCCCAAATGCATGGTTTTGGCTGTGCAAACATTTGGAATTTCTAGCCATATAAACCAATATATTAGTGAAAATCATGCCTAAGCCTTCAAATAAAATACATAAACAATTTAAAATTATCTATGCAAGCTATCCAGTAATCAGTTATTTCAACTGCAGGGTTTTTATGGATGAAATTGTAAAGTAAATGTAAAATGTAAATATCTGATCCAAAATGCCCTAACTTTTCAGCCATAGAAACCAAACAAAATTATTTGCACACTCTTTCTGAATTCTGAGGTGGACAGAGAGGTAATTTGCTTCTGTGTCAGAGGTGAAGCTTTGAACTAGCTCACAAATGGAGACCAGCCTGGCCATCCATCCCCATTTGCAGAGTTTCAGATTTTTCTTGGCACAGAAATCCTTTTGTTTCCCAGCATAACCTTGAAAACCTTGAAAATATGTTCAAGCAGTTTAAAGCAAGCCTGTTTATTCCTGAGGACTCTTCTGTGTGGAAGTGCACAGACAGAGCTCTGCTCCAAGAGGCAGAAACAGAAACTTGCCCTGGTGTTAATGCCTCTCACTAATGTGGATTAGATGTTGTAGGTGCTGAGCAACATCTCCTCAGTAACTGCTCAAATTTCATCTTCTGAAATACAAGTGCAGTACAGCTGGCTGGGAAGGTGGGCAGAGACTGCACTGGACCACCTGCATCCACGTGAAAGTGTTTTCTGTAGACTGCCATTTTTCTGTAGATTGATAGGACATCTTTGCATGACTCAGGCAGCTCAAAGAGTAGCATTTCTAGGTCTTTAGCAATGTCAACTGGCAGCTTTCTTTGAGCCTCTAACTTTTACATGAAAGGCACATCAGCTAAGATCTCTCTGTACTAGAATAGAATTTGAAAAATTCTTTCTTATTTGCATTCTATATACTTTACACTTAATGCTTGGCTCACCCCACAAATCCCCACCATTGTCTGAATTTGAGAAAATTACTCCTGCAGTGACCCTGCTGACTCTAAATTATTATTAGAAAAGCTACCATGATACTTCTTTTAGTTCATTGTTTCTGGGAAGATTTTGACAGAAAATCTAGGAAATTTTCTCACAGATCTTCTTATGTTTGATAAATCTCTAAAAATATCTTTCTTAACCTATTTTCACCATTGGCCTTATTTGGGATATCTGTAAGAGGCATCCTCTACACAATGAATGAAAGACCAATTTTATGTCAGAAGAAGAATAAAAGAAGAAAGAGGGAGGTGTCTGTCAAATGCCCCAAAGTGTTGAGCCTGTGACCCTTGATACATAGGAGAGAATGAATGAAAGAGACCAAAAGAAATATAAGAAATTGCTTCAAGACAGCATGTTGCTCCTCTGCCAAAAAAAGCAGATGGCAAAAAGGATCATGTAGGAAAAAAAAAAGGATGCAAAGAATTTTATCCCAGAAACCAGTACTCAATAAAAATAACAGTGCACAGCTCCTTTGCTATCTCCAACTTAGTTTCAGGTGTAACATAACTAGAAAACTCTTCCATTCAGCCTCAGAAAAAAAAAAGAAAAAAAAAAGAAGCCACAGGTGCAATACTTACAGATGTGCCAGTCAGCAGGAGATATTTTAAAAGAACAGTTTAAATGGTTTTCTTTTGAGGCATTATTGTCGCTTGTTTTGCAATGTCCTATACATTAACTTTTCAAAAGTTAATTCTCTGCTTTACTTCACAGAATACTTGTTAATTCTTCCCAGAAGGCCCTTTTTTTCCAAGGAGTCATACATCAATCACTTAACATCAAAACCCCACTAAACAGGGTAGTAAATATACTCTTAGGGCTGTTTTCTATGAACTCAAAATATGATGTGATTTTGCAACTACCTTTGTAGCTAACTCCTCAAAGTTAACAAGTGTGCCTTCTGTGTCTTGTTCACTCCTAATTTTTTAATTTGCCTCTAATTTAACAGGTGGTCACAGCCTTCAGCAATAACCACAGGGACCCTTGATATGTTGAGATACAGATTTGCAGTGGATGCCTTGAATTGCTTCAGTCTAAGAGATTATACATTTTTGAAAGCAAGTTGTATCTGCTCCAAGAGTGCAGGTTCTAGAGCCTCTAGGTCCAAATTGCAGTTCTGGAGCCTCTTTTACAGCTTTGTGGGCAAGGGTAACTCAGGATGCTGATATTCACTGCTGGCATTGCAACTGTACTCCCACCCTGTTTACATTCCTTCCACTGCAGGCACCATCCCTACCTTTTGGCAGCCCACATTAATTTCTGTGACACTTCCTTGATGATGAAGGTACTAAGAGGCAAAGGAAAATCTGAGTCCTAAGTAGTGGTATTAAAATATGGGCAGCCTCTTAAATAATTCCCCATTCACAAGAGGATTAAAAGGGTACTGTTTTGCAGGACTCAGTTAATGGCTTTACATAAGACAGAAGAAATAGCATGTGCAGCTTAAAAATTAACCAGGATAAGTCTTACTTTTGTGCACCCCAAAGATAAAACTTTCTGAGTTCTTATCCTTCAAAGTAGCTCTGATTTTAGTGCAGCACTGCTATAGGGATGTGGCAAACACATGCAATATTAAAAATGTAGCCTCTCCTGTCTGAAGTCAGTAATTCATCCTAGCTATGCATCATAATTTAGATTTCTTATTTCCTGAGCCCAGAATGACCATTCTGCCATATACAGATGGTCAGTGAATGCCCTCAGCACCCATCATTTTCTATTTATTATCTGTCATCCCAACATTCTCATTTTTCTCTGCTATCATAGTATTCAAGTTCCTGACAGCTAAATGTGCTATCTCTTCATCAGATACAAAACCACACTAGCAGCCTCAAATCTGATAGAGAGGGAGAACCTATCACTGAAGACAGGGTGAAGAAAGACTGAATTATTGACTGGAATGAGAGCAATTCACTCCCAAATTTTTGTAATCCCTTGAAAATCCTAACAGTAGCTCACAGTTCAGAGCAGACAAAAGTCCCCAGAGGCGGCAAGCAAAAGAGTGGGGTATGAACAGTGATGCCCATCCTCCATACAGCGCATCTTTTCTCCACACAGCCACTCACTATGAGGCCAATGTGCATGGGAAAACCACAATACTGGAACCTGTACACCAGCATGTCTGCTAACCACCTAATTTCTTAATGCAGACACAGGGAAAGCAAAGAGTAGGGACTTCCATTTCCTTTCTCTTTTTCTGGAGTGGACTGTGTTTCCACATGCCAAATCTGGGACAGCAAATTAAATATATCTAGGACTGTTATCTGAAGCCACCTTGGAAAGAGTAGCCCAGAACCACAATAACCTGCTGTTCTAGTCCCCCAAAGAGGATGCCTACTTCTTCTGAGTCCCTAATAATGTCTGAGCTGTGCCCGAAAACTGATAAAGAATCATAGACTTATAGAAACCGAGAATAGTTTGGTTTGGAAGGAACATTTAAAGATCTTCTAGTCTAGCCCTCCTGCCATGAGAGGGGGCATCTTCAGCTAGACCAGGTTTTTCCAAGCCCCATTCAACCTGATCTTGAAAGTTTGCTGGGAACGATGCCTTAGGTTTTAACTCTCACCATCTGGGCTATTTATTCCATTATTTCCAGATTATGTGAGGGAAATCACAGAGAGAATAATTTTTCTGTATCAAAACCATACCAGGGTCAGTGCCAGCTATTTAGACAATAGAATCCAAGTTCTTGTGTAAATTCTCCTGAGTTATTGAATTTACTCCTGTAGATGTGCTCACTGAGATTGAGGGTTATGAGAGTGACTATTTCCTACACACAGATTTTTGCTTTAGCCTATTCCCTTCTGTAAGAAGTTTTCTTCATCAGTTTACTGCTACTTGACCTTATTATAAACGAAGACAGTGGGTAAAACTGATGATTTTCATCAGCAGAAAATGAAGTTTCCCTTTAAGAACTTTATGTCATATTTATTTCATTGCTTCTATAAAAAAGCTAAGTAGAAATTGTTGGTGTGACTATGATTTTTTAATTAAACTTCTAGTATATCAATTTTTATTATTTAATTAGGGCTTTTATTTCTACAGGCAAGGCTAAGTGGAAATGTCATCAACTTGCATGTTAATTTAGAGGCAGAATTCCTATAAATCCACCTATGTCATGTTTACACTTCATCCAGTGACTACATTTTGCTGTGGTCACATCTTTGTGTTAGGGTGTTTAGAAAGCTGAAGACCTGTCTGTGTCATCACCCTTGATCTGTTTATTTGTTTCTCACTACAGTCTTTTCCATTCCTCTGGACAGCAATTCTACTCACTCCTGTGACCTCCTTTACACCAAAGGAGACAGTATTGACAAGGCTGTGTGTGTCCCCTGATCACTTGAGATCATTTGACCTGGATTCCTGCTGCTTCTTCTCCCTCGTTTATTTGCTTGCGTGCAGTGATACGTGCTTTGCGCACACGAGGTGAGAGGATGTAGAGCAGGCATAAGTGGGGAACAGAGGCCCAGAGGCATCAGGAAAGCATGAAGAGCTGTTACTGTGAGCCAGGAATAACCTAGTATTGCCATCTGACAACTGCTCAGTGACATACATGAAGTAAGTTTGGTGGTCTCATCCCAAATCCCTGTGGGCAAGTGACTACTTCACAATAACTAATAGGGTAGCCAGGGCTCAGTGACATTACTGGGAGCCTCCACTGACAGCCCAGGCACTGCACAGGCTTCTGGATTTGGTCTCACCCACTGAGCAGGTTGAGGTTGGGTATAGGTACTTCCCCTGGACAAGGCTGGGCTCTTTTTGTTGAAAACATCAGCTACTTCACACTGTCGCTGACGCTTTTAAAACAAGAGTCAGATATTTAGTGGTGCAAATTTATAGATAATGTAAAACATCTGGCCTTTGATGACCATCTCTGTTTCGCCTCTTCCTTCCTTGCCAGGAATAGACAGATCCAATTTTTCTAAAGAACCATTAGAGTTCCACTAGAATCTATTTAACTAATATTTAGCTCTATGAATTGTATTGGTTGTAGAGTAAAAGGCACATTTATTTCTCTGCTCACATTTAAATGTCGTTTCCTGTCTATTGATTCTCTTGGCATTGGTTACTGATCATATAACTCCCAAATGGTGTAATCCAAGCTGTTCATATAATTTGGCTTGAACTTTATTTTGAAAAATCTGTAATAATCTAAGTTAAATAAACATAACGCTAGAAAATATACTCTAGGGGATAAATCTACATTGACAGGAGATGGATAAAATAGATCTTTTCCATCTCTGCATATGACTTTCTGATTAGAGAAGGCAATAGCAAAAGATGGATGACTGCCTAATTGGATATTAGTAGGGAAAGAGTGACACATGTTATAGTATACTGCTAGAGGATGACTCTGAGAGTTGCAAAGCGAAGTATTTAGGACAAATGAGCCCGTCAGATTAGATAAAGTAAAAGAGACAGTTGGGATTCCAAGAGCTTCTCTGACTCATAATTAAGAAAATGTCTCCACAGGAGTCTGTGCTAAGCATATCAAAGATAACAGATGCAATATGTTGAAGGCTTCAAGCCACCTGTATGGAGAAAGCTGCTTTTCAAAGGTGGCCAAAAAATGGGAGGAATGGCGCTTGTTCTTGCCTTTCTTGAGGTATCTTTTTCATGGTATATGTCTGAAAGTATATCGGAAGTAGTTCCTGGAAAATTAAATTTATTTTTAATATAAGGATGATTTTTTTCCTGTGTGAATTTCTGCTTTTACATTGAGAATTAAGACCTACTTTTGGTGAGAAAAAAATATGAGGACCAGAGAAAGGAAAATATGGCGAGAACCTAGGAACTGAGTAATTGAGACAGGAAGGGATTTCTAATGAGGAACTGCTGGTTCTTTGGGTTCATTTGTTTTCACTTAATACTTAAAATATGCAATTGGAAGTAAAACACTGCTTAAGAAACCAACATTTTCCTTAATTGTTTTTTTTTTTTCCTCCAGTGTGAATTTTTTATTGTTTTCAAATAATTATATTCATTGGTGCACTTAATGTAATAAAAAACAGATGACAGCTTTCAACTTTTCAGAAATCTAAAACCCTGAGTTAGTCAATCACTTTGTATGGAATTTGCAGAGCCCCTTTCACTTCAGTGCCAGTGCCCCACAGCCTTTATTCTTCACACTCTCCAAACAGAAGTCCAATGAAAGAATAGGAGTTGTTCTGCATCCCTCTAAAATCCTCTCCTGTGATTGAGTAGCTGGAGACGCTGCAGACTACAGCCTCCTACGTTCTTTGCTAAAACAAAGGTGTTCAGTTTGTTCAAATACTGCTGGGACCTCAGACAGGACAGTTCAGTGCACTGATCACTTGGTTCTTGAGGCCAGCAGCCTAATCAGTTCTCAAGTGGAGTCTTCACACTCTTGACTTTCTCCTTGTCTATGACATTACTTTCACTCTGGAAAGGTCAGGGTTGATACTCTTCTCTTGGAATGGTGTACCAGCATAATCCGGAGGCCATTTGAAGTCCAGTCTACTAGCTGACACTCTGTACTGCCTGTAGGCACTGTTTACTCTGTAAACCAGTTCGTTTTCTTCTGTTGGGTTATTGGTTGCACTAAAAGCAACTGTAGGCACTGTTTACTCTGTAAACCAGTACGTTTTCTTCTGTTGGGTTATTGGTTGCACTAAAAGCTCTGACAATTTTTGTCGTCTCTAGTCCGGCAGCTGATCCTGGTGGATCCCACAGCTTCATAAAATTAAGAGAACCTATGAGCCTATTTCTACCAAGGTGTGAAATGAAGCATCAGTTGGAATATAGGTCTCCTGAAACGGCTGTCTCCAATGTTAGAATAATGTAATGCTGTACTGCTTGTCATAGATTAAAAAAAATAGAATATTCAATCTAGAGATGAGTAGGACAAATGAAATATTGCTTTAGTAGATTAGCAGCTGTACTAGGATGAATTTAAAAACCTTGCACCAAATACCTTATTCCCTTAGAGTCCTGCACAATCAATAGAAAAATTTTCTATCTCTAAAGCTCAGAAGTAACATGTCTGTATTCGTGAAATACACACACCCCGCCCCCAGCAATTTCATTAATTTAAAATTTTCTTTCAAGGAGCATTTTTTAATATATCTTATGGATAAATGTTAGATGACATAAATAACATGCACGCATATAATATTAATTATCATGATTATCTACTAATCCTTTCAGAATTTTTCTTTTTTATTTCTTATAGTAATATTTTTTAACTTACACTTCTTTTTTTTGTGTTTGAAATCTGCACAAAAAGCCAACAAAGAAAAGTATAAGAGGAAAACCAACATAATTTTCTGAAACATAAGCAGAAAAGTTATGTGAAACCGCCTTTTGAGATTGAAATAGAATTGAAGCCACCTGTGTGACAAGGATCTTTATCTGATATTGTCATTTGTCCACCCAAATAAGAGTTTGACATGGTATTCCAAAGTAAGGAGAATTCACTGAGAAATGTTTACAAAATAAAACAAAAGAGAGGCCAAGAGACAGGACTAGGTTCTCATGTAACATCTACAGTGTTGAGAGGAGAGGGCATGGGCCATACCTCTCACTATTGATCAATAAAATGGCAATGTATTTGTATGACAGGCAGAAAGTCTAGAAAGGCTTCTAGTTGGGAATGAGTGTGGTTTTAATTTAATAATATTATTTTATGATTATTATATGTCTGAAATGAAACTTTGTAGTCTTGCAGTGATGGTACAGTTACCTGTCTCTGTGCATTTTGCTTCTACTCTGAAAAGAGCAGCAAACCCCACACTAACTGAAAGTGGTGTTTTCAGTTTTGACTGCTGGGTCAGCAATGCTAGGATGTCTGACCCTGAAAGGCTACTGCAGATGGAAAACGAAGTGCTGCATTTTCAATTTTCCCCTTATAATAATCCTGCTTTTTTTTTTTCCAGAAATGGAAATATTTTGTAGTAAAATGCCTATCACTGAAATGAACAATATATAAATTTTAAGGCATCAAGTGCTGAAAAAAGTGAAGCTAAGAAATGGTACAAAAAATTTAAAATTGGCAGCCAGTAAAACATTTCTGTGTGGAAAAATTATTCCACTGATCATTCCACACATATCATGTATCCGCAAAGGCAAAACCTTGGGCCCTATGGAATATTCCCTGCTAGTGTGTCACATAGCTTCCTGGCAAGCATGCGTGGAAAACAGAATTGGGAGAGAACATTGATCTGTCTGATTTAGGATCTACTGTCTTTAGATGTTCCCTACAGGGTGTATTCTGAATTCTTAGTCATATTAGGTGAGCAGATCTTCAGTGTATAAACCCATATCTGAAAAAAATCTCAGCATCAGTATTCATTTTAGTGTTTGAATGATTTTTACATACCATAAATTTTTTCCTGTGCATGTATATTATTATACTGTAGGGCATTATTTCTGTGCAAGTTATTGCATTTTGTATATGCGCCTTGGGACATGTTAGGGCACATTTTCTAAAAGAGTTGATGCATAAATGAGGCTGTTCAACCATTACTGGTGAAATATCGAGGAAGGTTTTACATAAGGAGATTATTATCACTAGTGTGGACAGTGCTGATTTGCACTCTTGAGTATTAAATATTCTTAATTCTGGCAGTTGATTTGACCTGATAATTAGTTAACAAACAGAGGTCAGGTATTTTCTATCTGGGTGAGTTAATGGTAAAATACATAATGAGTTTGCCAGAAGATTTTCATCAATTTTAAAAGTTGTAAGGCAAAGTTTCTAGGGCTGGATACTGGTACTTCTGGTTTGCTGCTCTTTTCAAATACCAGTATGAAAAACTATTACAAATGAGCCGAAGTTTGCTTGGATACTAAATATCTGCATAAAACAAAGTATTTCTGCTTCCCCTTCTCTCATCTGTGTGTGCCCCCTTAATGATTATGGCAATGTTGAGTGACTTTGTTTCCTCTTACTTGTATTTTAGGTATGAAGTAACTTAATGTACCAGCAATTAGATAATTTTTTAATATGTTGCTCTGTGTTGCTTTTAGAATGTGCTACATCCAAGCTGTATATAAATGTTCCTAGACATTTAACTTATGTATATGGTTCATTTTCATAATATTTAATAGCTTGAGATAAACCATAAAGGTTCTTAAAAAAGAAATCAGGATTATTATGTGCATGCACAGGTCCGCAACATATGTCAGTTGTTGTTTAATGTCTAACTCGTTAAAATTGCAACCTCATGTTGTGGGGAAATTCTCTCATTAATTTCTTTATGCCTTCCATAAAGATTTAGCCATTAAAGATTAAAATGAATAGCACTTAACTGTATTTTATATATATATAAACTGATCAGTAAAACCATTTAAACTGTTGTATGAAACCTTCTTTGTATACATAATGTATGGCTTTGACTCAGCAAAGTACTTAAGCATATGTTTAAGCTTATGACAAAGGACTTTGGACCAAGATTTCATTCCAAATAATCATTAAAGACAAAGACAAAACTCCCTCTGATTTCAAGGAGCCAGCATTTCAAACTGTGGGAAACTGTAATTGTGAATTTGATTTATGCATATATTAAAATAGTCTCTGCGTGTCCAGATCCAGAAGCTGCACTGCACGTGTAGATTTCCAGTCACGAACTCTGAGCAAATCAAACAATCCCTTAACCAGTGATATAAATCTTCTTACCTTGAGAAGTTTGTACTACCACAGTGGAGGCATTAATGGCATAGCCACCATCTGATCTAAAGATAAAGTCAATAAGGATATTATGGTGCTGTGCAGTGATGACACACACGTACCAGAACTTTGACCCCACAACTGGACACATATCTGGTCAGCCAAAGAAAATACTATGCAGGTAACTATGCAGGAGGTGACCTGTTCATCATGGTCCAGGACAAGATCAAATTTACAAACAGGGGTTGACAGTGACTACATTTTGCCAGGTGACATCAAGTACCTCCTTACTAGGGAGTGGTTATGAAAATATATCAAAGAAAAGGAAAGATTCAGAGCAACTTATCAGATCTCCTAATTTCTTAGAGCTTTACTTGGAAAAATAATGCGAGGGATGGGAGGGGGCCTCTTGTTCTGGTGAGTCACAAGTTGTATTTTTGTATGTTGAAGACCTTCAATAACTCAGCAAAGAGTGTGCCAACAACTCCGTGAAGAATGTATGGCATTTGGTGGCACTTCAAGATAGTGTTAGCTTACTCTCCCTTTCCATGTTCTGTCACATAATAAACAAAACCAGTGCCTCCCTACTCCATGCCCCTGGATCTCACAAATCTGTAGGAAGTGGGAAATGCTTAGGTGTCACTCCTAAAAAATGCAACATTCTATTCCAGACAGTACTGAAAACACAAATCAGTATAAATGTCCTTCTGAGCAGTAAAAAAGCATATTAAAATGGGTACTTCTGGAAGATGTCCATATAATTTGTCCTGCTTTTGAGAGACCTTTGGACACTAAATCTCAATTGAGTTTTATAAAGCCTCATTCTGACTAGCAAAAAATTTTTAAAGTGTAACATAATCTAAACTTAAAGCACTGCCAGATAAAATATACAGAGCATTATGGAGCTGTTAACGCATGTAATACAGTAGATGAAGTAGGCAACGTGGAACTTAACGAAGCTTGTTCACTAGACAAGTGTATAACACATGAAGCTGTGCAAGACAGCAATGAAGGAAGCAAGCCAATTTTTGGAAAGCTAGCTAAAATGTTTATGCAAGTTTCTTTCCACCTCAGACTCTACAGCAATTACATTAATTTGGAGGGTTCCTGAAGTGTAATGAAAGTCTCACTATCCAAAAAGTCAGTGAACGTAACTCATCAGCCACTCATAACTTACCCTAAACACAACCATTAAGTATTGAATAGCTGTTTTGCTACTTGACCTCAAAATAAATTTTTTGCACATGTAAGGCTCCATAAAATTTTGTAATAGAACAGAGATAGAGTACCCTAGATAGTGTGAAAAAGCACAAACTTGTAAATGTGAATATGTTTCATTCTGGGAAAGTGGATGTCACACTGCCTCACCTAAATTTTTTTGTTGCTTGACAATATTGCAAATCTGGTTTTGAGCTTTACAGTAGTAAGAAACACCAGTACCATAGCAAGCAGGCATTTATCTAATAAATACTTGTTCTGTTGGTCCAAACCTTTTCATGTGGACCATGTTGTCGTGGACCCTTCTGAGTCTGTTATAAAACTAATATAAAACTGATTTCATGCAATATTTTCTTTGAGCAATTTGACAGAACCTTGATCTTTTCCTCCTGTCTGTTTCAGAGTGAAAAGTGTTGCTGGGACATCTGTCAGGGCACACTCAATAGACAGAAATGGTTTCTTCTGATATATCTCCTGAAGGGACAGAAGTAACATCATTAACCTGATGATTAATCCCATCTATCTACTTCCACGGGGAGGCTGTTTGGCCAAATTTGCCACATACATCTGAGCCCTATACAGTATTGACAAAAAGTACAAATGAAACATATGTGTTAAAGTAAAACTGCACTGTTCCAGAAGGACAGGTATGTAACACTCACTGAAAAAAATTGTTTTCAGAAGTTGTGTTAGAAATATTAAATTAAGTGATGCATTCANTTTTTTTTTTTTTTTTGCAAATAGATATATCTTAAGAGGAAAGAAAGTTTACCAGATTAAAGATATTATACAGTAGATAGAGTAGATTGGGAATTTGCTGATTTAATTATCATTTTAAATACTAGATGTCTCATGACTTTTTTCACACTTTACAACAATGAGCAACTATCAAGTGAATACTCTGAAAGATAAAGCATATATAAAGAGAAAGGCATTTTTTCATATCACATTTCTGAAATCAGTAGAAGTGCTACCCTTGCTCTCTGATGTAAATAAGGAATTCCTAGGCTGGCTTAAGTTCATTCTTGTTTTTCTAGTATACTAAATGCTATAAATTATACACAAATATTTTCTTTTTATCATTCAGTTATGTATTTCCTCCATGTTCCCTTATTTCTTTCATAGTTCATTTCAGTCTTTTCCCCCATTCCCTCAAGTGTCTCATTCTAAAGGCAAATTCAAGTTTCTTTTAACACTCTTTTAACCCTTCCCATTACTATATTTTTATGTTTTTAAAAATAAATTGTACATTTTTCATTAGCCTTCTACTCTTAGAGAGTCTTTTTTCCCCCATAAGTGACATCATGGTATTTAAGCACAACAACATAATTGTTAACTTGGATTTAACCCTTGCATGGAGTAAAATAGAGTAAAAATTTTTCTTTTTCTACTTTATTTTAAGTCAGCTTTTTGGCATTATTTTTAAGAGCAAGCTTTCTGCTTTAAGGGGTTTGATGATCAGTAACTGACAAGTGTTAATCAGGGTAAGATTTGTAGAGCTTCTGGAGACTGCTATGAGGCTCTGAAAGCCGAATCTGAGATGATGTTCTCCTACAGCTCTGGCATTGTGGCATTGCCACTAACACATAAAGATATGGAAGGAAAAACCCCAAAAACCAGCGTAATAAAGTCAATCTGCCAAGACAGCATCCAGTGTAGTCTCCTCATCACTGCTCTCAGGGAGGAGGAATGTTACTCATCAGCAACAGTTAGGGAGTAGCCCAAATTGAACAAACAGTCTGTGAGGAAACGATGAGAACTCAGCAGGACCCAACCAATGCTATATTAAAAAATCAGCAAAAGTTGCCCTTTAAGTATAGGGAGTAGATTCTTCATCCACTATCTGGCGTTGGCACAAAACAGACAGTAAGGAGTCCAAAGCAGCTCCTAGGTTTTAGTAAAGCATTAAAGTCAGATTTAAACTAGTGAAACTAACTTTGTACAGTAGTGTCTTAGCAAATGTTTTTCTTCTTGTTACAGATTCCTTGTTCTGCCCTTACCCTTTTTTTCAGCTGGTAAGAAACACTGGTGCTGTTATTTCTCAAGGGCTGGCAAAGGCCCATGATTATGTATGAGAAGGAGAAGTGAATGCAGTGAAACCTGGACACAAACATTTCTTTCCATCTTTGCAAATTTCTTTATCCTACATTTCTAATTTTCACCGTTAGCTAAAAGATAGCTTGCACATTCAAGCTGGTCACAGTTTTGTCTCCAGGGTGAACTTTCCAGCTGTCCTCAGCATAGATTACTAAACTTTTCATTAGCCTTTGATCATAAACCTGACCAGTTTGCCTTGAGACATCTTTCTGGATTTGATAGCCACAGTTTCAATTTCTGAGGAACAGCTGGAGGAGGAAGAGGCTGAACTGACTGAGCAGCAAATAAAGATCTTTGTGACAAGACTATCCTATGCTATACAGACTATTTAATATCTGGGCAGCAGACTT
Source organism: Notiomystis cincta (assembly GCA_013398075.1). Lineage (NCBI taxonomy): Eukaryota > Metazoa > Chordata > Aves > Passeriformes > Notiomystidae > Notiomystis > Notiomystis cincta. Next base: position 19,251 of record VZRX01013431.1, on the reverse strand, counting down.
GCAAATTCGTCTGTCAGCATTGCTTTTGAATATTTTTTCAGACAGATAGCACTAGTGACACCTTAATGTCTTTATCAGTCTTGGCTCAGTAAGGGGAAAGTCGAACTGCAACATCATGTTCTCCTGCTTATTTTTCTGCCAGGATCAAACTGAAACAGGACACATCCCTTGGCTTTAAAAATATGCTAGAATTTTTACTAAAATTTCTTGATATTGTCATTGAGTTTGCTCTGACCATAGGTGAAATATTTGAATTCCAGAAGAATCATGTGTAATTACACTGAAGCAGAAGATGAAATTTCTGGCATCTGAGAATGACTGAGAAGCTTCAGGCAGAAATCAAACTGTTATTAGCTTTTTAAGTGCTTGTTGCCACATTGACTTATATGTGATCTTTGTTACAGTCCCATATACAAGAAATGTTTCCTTTTGAAAGACTGGTGCCAGAGAGTTTCAGTGTTTGCATGTCTTCAATGATGACAGCACTCAGTTCTGAGGTCATGCCTGGGCAGAAATTGCCTACTGGGAGCTGTTTCTGAGCTGGTACATTTCACTTAAATATAGTAGAAATGACTGACAATACGGAAAAACAAAAAGAAAAAGCCAAACAACCCTAGCAGTACTAATGGACCTACTGCTTGCAAAAAACCTGTTGAGGAACCAGATGGGAATTGGCTGTGGGTAAACTCTGTGTTTCCAAGCTGATAAGCTAATGAAGTGTTAAATCAAGAAAACAAACCCAAGAAGGTTTCCTTTAAAAATATTTTTCTCTTTGCTTTGCTTTTTTCTTTCTTTCTTTTGTTTTATTTACTTTACTTTGCTTTTTTTTTTTTAAATTTTCTTTCCTTTTCTTTCCTTTTCTTTCCTTTCCTTTTTCCCTGAGCCCTATGCATGACACAAATGCAAATCTTCGTGGTCAGGCACAGTAAAATTAGGGATGAATCAAGTCAACATTCTTGAAAATTGAATTTCTCCAAATGTTGCAAACTGCAAAGGTCCTTTGCAACAGTGTGGATGACAGATGTTATATGTTTCCATTTTTTCCCTCAGCATGAGTTTTACCAACACACAAGCTGAATAGGATTCTCTTCAGTACCTTGCTGCCACTTTTAATGACAAGGCTACTTTTTAACATCTTTGCCATCTACACTTCTGGCTGCACTCTCAGTTTGAAGACTATTTCCCTCCTCCTTGAACCGCCTCACCCCAAACTGACAGCTTAATAGACATATTGTGCCATGTAGACTATGATAAAGAATTATAGCAATAGAAATTGACGGCGAATAAACTAGTGCTAAAAGATATGGAAGGTTCAGCTGGGATTTTGTGTAGAAAGATAATCACACTAACTTGGCTGAAGATGTGTTTGAAATGTAAAGGGCTTTTTTTCTGCAACTAGAGACCGAGAAAGTAGCACGGGCCTTCCTAAAGGATGGACCAAAAATCCCCATAAAGGCAAATAGAGAGGTGGGTGACCTGAGAGGAATAGTCATGCTTCTGCTTGTTGGTGTGGGGAATTGTACTGGTTTAGACTGGGGCAGAATTTATCATAGAGACTTCTATGGTGCTATCTTTTGAATTTCTGACCAAAATGGTGGTGATAACAGCCCCCCAGTTTAACACCTGCAGAGCAGTGCTTATGCAGCCTTAAAGATTTCTCATGCTGCTCTCCCAGTGAGTGGACTGGGGTGCACAAGAGGCTGGGAGAGGACCCAGCCAGGACCACTGACCCCGATGACCAAAGTGTGTGTCCAGAGGAGGGCAACCAAGATGATGAAAGCCCTCAAAAGCAAGATTTATGAAGAGCGGCTGAGCTCTCTTGGTTTGTTCATCTTGAGAAGACGAGGCTGAGGGGTGCCCTCAGCACAGCCTACATCTTCCAAAAAGTGGGCAGCAGAGATGGGGGTGCTGATCTCTTCTCTCTAGTGTGAAGCAGGACATGAGGCAACAGAATGAAGTTATGTCAAGGGAAGTTCAGATTGGACCCTCCTCATGAAGAAGGTGGTTGGTCAGTGGAACCGGCTCCCCAGGGAAGTGGCCACAGCATGAAGCCTGACAAGAGCTCAGTGAGCATCTGGATGATGCTCTAAGTCATATGGTTTAGTTTTAGTGGTGCATAGAGGTAGACTTGATGATGCTTTTGGGTCCCTTCCAACTTCAGATATTCTGTGATTCCACTGGAAGTAACAACCTGACAAGAGGGAGTCCTATCCTCTCCTGGGTGAGGGTAGATCTACTGCTCCAGCATTGGGATGCAGAGTGAATTCCTTCCTCAATCCCTTACCCATCCTGTCCAACCACTTCCTTTCTGGTTAGATGCTTGCCAAACTTTGGCCTTTCCTGAGGTACCTGAGCAGAGCAGGTGACATTCTTTGCTTGAGTCTAAACCTCAATAACCACTGTAGAATTTCTGAGCACAGCCAGGTATGCAATTTTAGATGGCAGTAACATTTTGTAGATATGCCTGGAAGCTGCCAATGGGCTGTGCTTTGTCATGCCTAAAAAGGTACTCTGGGAGAGTAGATTGACTCATCTCTGGTCAGCATGTAACTGCTGTTAATGGGGCAGGGGGTTGCTCTGAATTATTTATGATTTTTAAAATAGCCCTCCTAATAATCCTATACTTTTGGTTTATCTGAAAGACAAATGGAAAACAATATTAACCATTGACTTGAAAACTATTGCTCAATAAATGGAGAAACGAAATAAAAATCAATTTGTTTCAAGTCCTTAGGAATGAACTCAAATACAAGACATCAAAAGAGTTCATGAAAATAACTTCCATTTTTAAACCAGCTGTAGTCCTAAGCAATTAAAATCTTTAATAAGAATTTACTTAAATAGAAAGTAGTTAATTTTAATAATTCCTTTTTTCTGGGGTGTTGACCCTGGCTAGATGCCAGGTTCTCACCAAAACCTTTCTGTCATTTCTCTCCGCAACTGGACAGCAGAAAGAAAATGTAATGAAAGGCTTATGGGCCACTACAAGGACAGGGAGAGATCACTCAGCAGTTACTGTCACTGGCAAAGCAGACTCAATGTTGGCAAATTAGTTTAATTTAATGTCAGCTAAATCAGAGTAGGATAATGAAAAATCAAATCATAAAAACACCTTCTCTCCAACCCTCCTTTCTTCCTGGGCTTAACTTCCCATTTTGTGTCTCTCCTTCCCCCATGGCAACACCGTGGGATGGGGAATGAGAGCTCTGGTCAGGTTTGAAAACCACTTATGGTCTTATTTTCAGAGCTATTAGCAGTTGTAGGTATTCAGATATTCTGAATGCTAGGTCATGGTTTTTGTATCCAATATTTATATCCAAGTTGAAAAAATGCTAATCTTCATGACTATGTTCCTTTTTTTGCTTTCTCCTCTGAAAAGCTGAATAATAGCCATTTAAAAAATATTTTGAGATTCTTTGATAACAGGCACTATGTGAATACAAATTATAACACTTTTATCATGCTGACTTTCGGTTTATTCTTCTCTGTGTGGGAGTTATCAAATCTGATTTTACTTTAGAAAGTCATAATTTTATTAATACAATAAAAATGAACTAAGTGGAAGGAATGTTCAAGATCCAATGCAGTTCTATGACAGCAAGGACTTTTTTACAATGAGGAAATCCATACTAAATCACCACCTTAAGTCTTTTTGTGCATTTTTTTTTTCTTTTATGCTCATAATCTCTAAACTTCAGTTGGAGGTTCACAAAGCATGATTCTTGGTGTCAGTAATTGTACCCTTACTGCATATTTATCCTGGGTAAGAGGCAAAACCTGTTGACTGTCCCTGTGCTCAATGATTACTGACTTTAAATATAAAACCTGACCAGTATTTGGGATGTCATTATCCTCTTTTCTATCCTCTTACAGAATTGCCAAGGGGGCAAAGTGGTGGAGAGCTCAGATACTCAGATGCTGTGTGAGTTTACAGAATGGTCAGTTGTTGACTGACCTCTAAAACAGGTATCAACCCTGTTAGCAATTCTATTGATCTCTTTCAGTTCAAAAAATAGGAGGCAAAAATCATTTCAATTGGTTTCAATTAGTTTGTCTTCAGGTGAAAATACAAAGAACCTTCATATTACAGTTCTCATGATAGCTAGCCAGGGAGACATCTCGTGACTTAATTTGGATAAAATGCTGGGTTCAGAATATGGCTAGGTTAAAGTCCAGGCTGAAGCATGAGATTATAGATGCAGAGGAAGCAGGCATATGGACTATATGGTTTTGAGACATCTTCATTCAAACAGATTAATTTTTAATAGGTATCCACAGCAAAGAATGCTGTAAGCATTGTTATCTTTAACGTTTCCTCTCTGCTACTTGATTTTGTAATTTTCCTTTCTACTCCATTTTATTTCTTCATCCTCAATTCTACTGAAAGGCACTAGGTGGATTTCTGTATCTCCAAAATCTACTTTTTTACTTATTTTTCTGTTCTTCTCACTCTTTCCCCCTTTTTTTCTTTTCATCTTCTCACACCATTGCCACTACAAGGGGCAGGGAAAAGCAAATTCCACTTAAACGTGGCATTTTGCACCTTGTTCTCCTGGAGGCTGCAGTCAGAGAGAGGGTACTAGATTAAACATAACCACACAGCGTGACCGTGGTGCTCTGCACTGCCACACGAGATCTGGCCCCAAGTGACTTGACCCAAGTTAGCAGTAGGTTCGTGGCAGGATGTAGGATTTGCCTAAGATGAGTGCCAGCACTTGAGAAAGATAAGCAGCTCAAGAGACTCATATTGGGATATAAACATGGATACGCTGCCAATCTTTTCACAATGGGCACCAACAAAAATTTTTCCCACTGGCTTGTGGCAGAATTCATATCAGGCACATACACTTGCAGAGGGGTGTCAAGGGACTGGCAAATGTATTCCTTTGCTTTTGCAAGCAAACAAAAATGCTTTTTAACAACTAAATAAAGAGGCAACACCTCTTGAAAAACTTCTAGGAAGTCTGCTTGTATTTTGCATTGTATTCTATTTGTATTGCTTTATTGAGAAAAAGGCTGAAGATATTTTAGGAAATAACTAATGATAAAATCTGCTGCTTTGCAGGGCCAAGAAGATTGTCTAGATGAGCTCCATGAATGAAAATCAGCCTGAAAATTCTGATTTTGCAATAACTACAAGGGCAGTGAAATACAAAAAGTGGAAACAGTAACCCCTGCTGTCCTTTTAATTTTGTTGTTGACATCTGGAGGGCATTCCTGAGTGCACAGAGTCCTTCACATCTATATAATGACTCTAAATTTTGGGATCAGTGACATGTTACTGGGAGGATCAGCTCGGTCACTGACTCCAGTTTCCTTTCTGCAGCAATAGAAGAAAATACAATGAACGTTTTAGAGGGACCCACTGGAAAGTTTATTCTTTTTCACCTGTGTGTCATCCTCTCAAACTTTTGTCTCCAAACACTCAACCCTTTAAGCAACATTTTGCAAACACAGAAAGAGAAATATTTAGGAAAAGAACAGAACTGTTACTCTCTTATCACATTTTGAGCATTTTATACGAACAGTGCAATGGACTTGGTGCTTTGTTAGCTTTATACAAAATGATGTTATTCATGTGCTCCTGTTCATTTCTGTCTGCACACTGATGCCTCACTCTTTTGCTGTGCACTGCAAGAAGAGAACAAAAATACCCTGCTATATTTAAATTGAAAGTGTAAGATGAGATACAAAACTAGGATCTCCACAATGAGGGCTGAAATGTTAGTGATCAGTATAATAAGCACTGCACACAATATGCCAGCTGCTTGGTTAACCAAGTTTGTTGCAGGAATCAGGAGATGCATTTAAAGGAAAAGCTTGAGAAGAGAACAGTCCTTTTAACATTTTTTTTTTTCTGGGGAGCATAGTTACTGCCAAGCATCTTGTCCCTTTAAAGGGGAGTAAGTGGGCCTGTGACAGAACCCATCCTATCTTGACAGTCACAGCTGGTGTTTAAAGGCCAGGACTGATAGACAATAGCATATTGGGGGCACTTTGCTGTTGCTTGTCCAGATGGTATTTGTCTTAATCATCCGTCAAAATCTCCAGTGATGCCAATCTAAGGCCTTTCAACAACAACTTTCTATTTCAAAGATATAGCCCTATTCTTAGACTTGATTATTTGTTTTTTGGTTTTTTTTTTTTTCCTTTCTCCTAAGGTTAACGGCTCCTGAATGGTGCTGACAAGGAAATTCTTCTTGTGAAACTCCAGAGATATTTTGACTGTTTTTCTGAATTTTTGGTAAAGCTGATTGCTCCTTGCAACTCCCCACTACATTAAAAAAATATGCTGCTCAACAAGTATTCAGTAAAGAATGTAAACTAGACAAGAATGTAGTTGGCTCGACTTTTGCATTACATTATACCTCATGGTTCAGGCATTTTGTTTGCCTTACAAGGTATTACAGACAACACTGTAAATGCAGATCAGAGCTGCAGTAGCAGAACACAACAGAGCTAAACAGCTGATTTAATGAGGTAGGAATTTAATACAATGCTTTATTCATAGAATTTGAATGTTGAAGGCCAGATGGTGTCAGCAGTATTTTCCTCTGACTCTAGATCCAAAATTAAAACAGATTTCTGTTTTATCTTATAGTTTTTAGCTCAACTCTCACTATTATTTCCAGGTAATACTTTCCTGGAATAATCTCTCCCTTTGCATTTCTAGAGTACATGCTAAGTAATTAGTTCATGAGCCACAAAAATGTGTGGTACATAGTGCATCAAAGATCAACACAGTCAATGGACTGTCATGTTAGGAGCTTGGATAACACGGCATGCTAAATGAAATAGAAGTTCACTCCTGCCCAGTGAACCATTCAGAGTTCAGAACCTTCTTTCCATGAAGGGATCCTTACATTAGGTACTCCTAAAGGCAGAAAATAATATTCCAAGAAATGGATTTTGCTATAAAGAGATGCAGAACAAACCCAGTGACTCCAAAGAACTAGCTCTTAACTATCTTGACTCTGAAATTGAAAGCAGTTACTTCAAGTAGGTCAAAGTTTCTCCTAGTCTGCTGAAGACAGGACTTGCATTTACTGGAGCTGATTTTGACTAGAAGCTGAATGACTCACTGCTCACTGGAAATTCAAGTCTTATTGCCATGATGCAAGAAGTCAGAGTGTATTTCTCCTTGTCCTGTACTGACTACCTCTGACAAGTCTTTGCTGTGGTCAATTCTCTGTAGGCAGGTGTTTTGGAAACAGCATTTCAATCTGAGAAAGTGTGTGAGGTTGTCAGACCATCAGGATAAAATGCATGACTGGTTCTCCTGACATACTGTTCTCCTAGTTTGTATCAGTTTGTATCACTGTTTTTTCTCTCAAAAGTGCTAATTCATTTGGCTTTGTTGGTTGTAAAAGTCTGGTTCTATTCACCTTTCTGGATTGAAAATTATTCCAGAAAAATGTTCCCAGTGTCTGATATCTGTTCTGGTAACTGAGTCACTCACTGTCCCAGAAGCAAAACCAAGTATCTGGAAATTCCCTCACAACATGGTTTGTCTTTGCAAAAATCTTCCTCATCCCCTTAGAGGCCTCAGAGGAGAAGCTGCAATTATCTCTTCACCTGTGCTCTTACTCTATCTCTTCTTTCACACACAATCTTTTTAAGTTTCAAAGCATTTGCCTACATTGTTTCTTCAGCATTTGGGCATGTGCGACATGCTGTCACAAAATAAGCAATCCAACCCAGTCAGTCCTCAACACAAAAGTTCGAGAACTGGAAATCACTTCTTATATAATGGATTTGGATATAGATAAACCAGGTTGGAGGAGGGAACTAGCCAGATGTTTCTGTTCCTGGAAAATTTCTTTCTGCATCAAATCACTTTTTTTTCTCTTCTTTTTTTTTTTTTCCTTCCTTTTTTTTTTTTTTCCCTTTATGGTTGTTTTCTTGTTTTCATATTCCAGAGGGATGAGCAGAAAATATAATTGTGCCCTGCAGAGAAGTGAGTGGGTTGCAAGTGACTGGAATGAAATTGCTTGCCATTGCCAAGAAGAGAACAAAACATGAGAGTTTGGGTTTATGATCATCTCTTGAAAGCCCAGAAGAGAAACATTTTGCCAGCGCACCTCCTAAAAGCATTACAAATGGGTGAGTAAGTATGAAGAGGCTGGGGGGGATGATAAGCAACACTCTCAAATTATCTTGGTGCAAATCAGAAGAGCTGGAACATACCGAAGAAGTTATTTTTAGGTTTATAATATTTAAATATTGAATTATATTCAGATTTATAAATATTAGACTCCTTGAAAATTATCTCAGTGCTACCAGTTCCTGATAATTGTGATTTACTAACTTATCCTACAATCACAGAATAGTCCAGAAGGAACCTCAAGAGATTATCTGGTCTAAGTTTTCATGGGAAAGTGTAAATGAGATTATCTAGCACCCTGTCCAATCACATATCTTGAAAATCTTCAGCAATGGGGACTCTACCACATCTCTGGGGAGGATATTTCTTACGGTGAAATTACTCCCAGTGCATGCCTTGTCTTCTCTATGCTGTTCCTAGTGAAGAGAGAGCTGTTTTCTCCTTTGAAGCAGCCCTTCAAGTACTGGAATGCTGTGATGAAGTCCCACCTGAGCCTTCTCCAGAGAGAAAAGACCTAACTCCTTCAATCTGTCCTTACAGGACGGGCTTTCCAGCCCTTTGAACATCTTTGCCACTCTCCTTTGGACTGTGCCTGTTTGGACACAAATCCAGAGGGAAACAATCCAAAAAGGGCATCTCTCCCTCCTGTCTTCCAGGTAAGAAGGCCCCGGCAANCTCCTCCCAGCTGCAGTTTAAAGCTACGAAAAACTTCCAGCAGGCGATGGGGAATACAGGATTGTCACAGAATCACCCCAAGACAGGACCCTGTCCAATAAGCCCATTTCTTTCTTGGCGTATGAGGACCAGAAAGGGGCACATCACTCCAGGTACAGCCTGACAGGTGTTGAGCAGAATGGAATGATCGCATCTCTACTGCTGCTTATAATGCCCAGGATTCAATTTACCTTTGTTCCTCCAGCAGCACACTTGTCTCTTGTGTTTAGCTCATTGTCCCTCATCCTTTTCAGCAAGGCTGCTCACCAACCACGTAGATCCTGTTCTGTGCTGGACTCTTAGTTTATTCCAACCCAGGTACAGGATTTTGCATTTAGTATATTTCATTCTGTTCTTGGTAGGCAGTCTTCCAATCTGTCCCATTATGTCTGTAACATGGTTGTCCCATCTGACATATTTCTTCATCTCACCACTCAGTTTGGTGTTATCATCAGGATCCTGCTGAGCTTTTTGCACTCATGAGAGATGAAATTCAACAGAATAAAACAAATAAATTGTTTAAACTCTGAGAATTACTTGTTTTGGTGTTCTTCTTATACTCAGAGATATTACTTGAAAATTTTAATATTTCAACATGCAAATTTTTAAGTGAAAATATGACTACAGATAGACAGGTTAAATGACTATGCTTGATGAAGATTCAATGCAGCTCTTGCATTGGTTACTTCCATTTTATATGATGGAATCTTCTCAAATTTTTGTGCCTTAGTCTCCATATGTAAAGAAGAATGATGATGTACAGATTTCACCATTTTATTTCTAACTAGCTTAATTACAAATCTTATGGGCCTGGGACTCCCCTTAGAGGCATCACCAGAATTTAAGGTCCTGAACAGTGCTGGTATTTTTGAAATCTATCACAGCATGACCATTACTTTGGAGACTGTTTTTGACAAATGGATTTATCCAAACAGGATTCTTAGTACTCAGATCATTCCGAGTTTTCAGCCTTTTCTTGCTAAGGTTGCCTCCCACCATTCCCCTCTTCACAAAGTAACTAATAATACATAAGTTAGGATGAAATAAAAAAATTCCTGAAGAGTCTGGAAATGCAACTTCAAACACAGTCAATACCCTCCTTGGAAACTGGCTGCTGTAAAAAGAAATGAACAAAATAATACTTGGCCTGAATAGTTTGAATTCTGGCCTTGAAGTCAAGAATTATCATTGATTTTCGTGGAGTGAGGATTTTATACTTTGTGAATGACTTTGTGAAGCAAAAAAAAAGATCTAAGACTAGGATTTCCAAAGGTATCTGAGGAGATAAGATGCTTCTGGGATGCCTTGAAAATCCCAGCCTAAATCAGTTTCATTTTTCCAGCAAATGACTCAACCACTCATATTTGAATCTATCTTTCTGTCTCTAGTAAACCAGATGGATTTCAATTGGTATCCTAAAGAGGAAAGACACAGCCTCCATTTAGCCATCATTTGAGTCATCTAGACTTACAATATAGAACATAATTGTTTCTGTAATCCTTTTGTAATATCTGGAAATTAGTTATCCTGAAATGATGTATTTTAATTTATTTTCAAAACATTAAATATTAAAAGTGCTAGCACATGACCTCTAGATGTAATTAATATAAGAAATGATAAACCAGGCATATAATTAAATGTCCTTTCCAAAAATAGAGTACTGAGGGAAGCAGCCATTAACTAAGATTATATTACCAAAAGGGAAAACATTACTACAGTCAGTCATCATTGTGAACAACAGCACAACAAGGTTCATTCCTATGCCTGTGGATATCTATTTATAGTATAATGACATGAGCTGCAATAACCACATGACATGTCTTGCAGTATCTGAACTTGTGGATATCTACATCTGGAGAAAGAACACAGCAGGCAGTGTTTACATTCTCTGCTCTTATTCAGCCAAAAACATATGAAAAAAATTAAAACCTCAGGAAACAAGAGTGCACTTTTTATTTATTCCTTTGTTTAAAGGAGTATATTTTTAACTGATTCACCTGACACCAAACCATTTTTTCTTCCACAAGAGAAATAGTTATCTCATTACAAGGTATGAAGAAACAGAGTATGCCAGCACGATAACACAATCAACTTTGCCAGGAATTTGAATTTAATGTTGTGTGGTTTAAATTCATAACTTTCAAAGAGGGTAGGTATTGTTTAAATTTGTTTTAAAAGAAATTGTATCATTAAATTCCATTTTTATTCTAACAAACTAGGAAAATAACTAATTGTGGTGGAGAAGAAGGACAGATTTTAGATCCTATTTCATAAATTCCATCCCCCTTCATCAATTCCATGCCATAAAGAGATGGTTCTTGGGAAGGAAAAAAGAGAGATGGTGCTAATCTGACCTTGGGTAAAATGAAGAAGACTGAACCTTTAGGAATAAGCATGAAAGCTGTCTTGATTTCAACTTGACTGCATCTGTGAGGTGGAGGGATAAGAAGGCAGACAAATACAGTGAGGAAAAAGGAATTACAGTAACTGTCAGGTGTGACTAGTAAGCAAAAAGATATCCTATATTATATTGTTTAAGGAAAAATATACACATATGCTCCAAATAAACAAATAAACAAAACAAAAAAAAATCCCCACTAAAGGCTGTGTGCCATAAAAGAACCGAGGGGCATATCCTTCATTTTTGTCCTGAGTTAGTCTGAATTCCTTGGGATCAGACTGTTCTGCACATTAGTGAAAATGGGCTCTGGGAGGGCCATTTCTGAACAGAGATGTTTGCTGTGGCCCTGTTGGTGAAAGGATGTATTATATAAGACATTATTTGCACAATGTCCATCTTTTCTTGCATTTGATGTCTATTTATTCTGTTGATGGCCTGACTTGTCTTCTGGGGATTCCTTCTTTCTAGAAAATGAGCTAATAAAATTCACAAGTACATTTCTTCCTCTTAGTTATTCCTCAGCATTTTAGTTCTGGCCAGCTGCAAATAAGCTGTTGCTTTGTCAACATTATTGACCTTTCAAATGAGCATGTGAATAAGATATGGCCCAGTACAAATGTATTTCACCTGGTCTAGAACCAGCAGGATGACATATGCTCTACCTTACAGTATAGCAAACGATTCTCCTGCAGGATGCATGGCCCAAAAAATGTGAACCCACTCCGTGAAGGTCAGCAGAATTATCAGTAGTCTCACATTGGTCCTTTCATGCCATGTTTCTACAGGCTGATTAAAGCTCTCTTACATCTTCCCCCTGCTCCTTCTTTCCAAATTGCTGTGTTTGTCTTTACAGACCTTACATTTCTGCTTTGGCTTTTTTCTTATTTCTATACTTCTGCAGATGTGTGTTTTCTCCACATTATGACAGCCCACCACCAATGGCTGCACTGTTCCTTAAGAGCTGCAAATTCACACTAGTCACTCGTGTGCAGCATAACAGAAATGCAGTGATTTGCAATGTACATATCCTGATCTGTCAGTTTCCCACCCTCCTGAACTAACAGAATGAGCACAGCGTTCTTCTGTTTACTGGAGAGATGTAATATTCCTTGTAACTGTCTTGGGACATACATATGACTACTTGTCTTTTGCTTTAAACTTATCTTCATATACCCAATATTTGTCTCTATTTGGATAAAAGAAGGAATGAAAATTCTATAAGCTCTGTGTAAGCTGAAACATAAGTGCAAGCTGTGCTTCTGCTTGGACTAGTGATGTGTCTTCCCCCTGTGTTGGCAGCTAGGCAATACAGATGTTTCCTTCTGAGCCATAAAGGCTCAAAATCACACAGAAATCACAGGTTTGATTCCTTCTGCTGGCGACTTACTTGCAATCATGGCGTTCAAATCTTCCAGCCCTTGTAGAGCTGAAAAAGACTCTTGCTCCAGAGGGACAAGCCCTACTGATTTTTAAAAGTGCAATATTGACTGAAGTTTCCTTCAGCCCAGAAAATAACAGATTACTTTGCAGAGCCATAATACTAACAGTGATGACATACAGCAATGTCAAGGTTACAAATTTATGCAGTTTAAAGTCCACCAGCCTCCATATTGACTTTATTTTTTTTTCCTAGATTTAAGGCCTTTTTGTCAATCAGTTCTAGGAAATTATAGATATAGTTGGCATTATATTATTTTCCTTACATAAGGTAATTAATTAAACCTTGAAAATTAGAGAAAGACTCATATTAAAAGTTCACTATTTAGAAAATATTTCTTCTAAGGATACCCTCAAATATATCTAGGAAGAGTTCTAGTCCTGGTCCAAAAGTCTGAGGTTTTCATGTTCAAACGTGTTCTTATAGAAATAAATCTGAACCAAAGTAATAAAATTTAATTTTTTGCTTTGGCAGTGTAGCATGTGTAGAACTTGTGTAAGACTTCCTAAGAGAGTTTATGGTGTTGATTTTTTCCCTTTTATTTTTATTGTCTTTTTTTTTTTTTTTAAATACAGCTTAGTCTCCCTTGTATGTCAATATTTCAATGAGATTTCTATAGTTAAGCGAGATTTGGAAATGTAGAATGCCTCTCTTTGTTTCCCTTTCAAATTATACAAAAATTATTATTGAAACTCTTAATTAGAGAAACATGACTTAACTCTTGAATGAATGCCAGTTTTGATAAAATGAGATAATTAGGTCAGGGACACTGTCCTAATTCCCTAGGGTACAAGAGCCCCAAATATCACAGGCCATGAAAATAATAATAATTACTTGACAATTTCTATTGCTCAACAGAAGAAAAAGGAAGGCTTATCTTGTGCACATTTCTTGAATGCAAGAGCAGATTGTCTTTGGAATATGTTAATGTATTGGATATGTGTGGCAATGTTTTGGTAGAGAGGGGCTACTGTGGTGGCTTCTGTTAAAGCTGCCAGAAATTTCCCCTGTTTCCAGTGAAGCCAATATCAGCCAGTTCCAAGATGGACCAGCCTCTGGCCAAGGCTGAGCCCAGCAGCAGCAGTGGTGGCACTTCTGGGATAACAGATTTAGGACAGAGGAACTGTTGCTGCACAATAATTGCAGCCAGAGAAGATGAGAGTTAGAATATATGAAAGAACAGCTCTGCAGACACCAAGGCCAGTGGAGGAGGGGCAGGAGGTGCTCCACGCACCAGAGCTGACACTCCCTTGCAGCCCGTGGTGCACACTCTGGTGAGACAGGAGGTCCATGTTGCAGCAGGGATCCACCTACAGCCCGTGCAGGACTGCCCCATGGAACAGGTGGATGCCCAGAGGAGTCTGTGACCCCATGGAAAGCCCATGCTGGAGCAGAGTCCAGGCAGGACCTGTGGCTTCATGGGGAGAGGACACTGCGCTGGACCAGGTTTGCTGGCAGGACCTGTGACCCCACCAGAGAGTCAGGCTGGAGCAGTTCCTGAAGGACTGCAGCCTGTGGAAGGGACCCACTCTGGGCTGTTTGTGAAGAACTGCCTCCCATGGGAAAGATTAACTTTGGACAAGTTTGTGGAAGACTCTCTCCCTTGGGAGGGATCTTGTGTTGGAGCAGGGACAGAGTGTGAGGAATCTTCCCCCGAGGTAGAAAAGACGGTAGAGACAATATGTGATGAACTGATCACAGCACCCATTCCCTGTCCCCCTGTGCTGCTCTGGGGCAGAAGGGAGAGAAAATGGGGAGTAAAGTTAAGCTTGGGAAAAAGGGAGGAGTAGGGGGAAGGCATTTTAAGATTTTGTTTAATTTTCATTATCCTACTCTAATTTAGTTGGCAGTAAATTAAACTGAGCCTTTCCTTAGATTTTCTCTCCTCTGCCCAGCTGAGAAGGGAAGTGACAGAACAGCTTCGGTGGGCACCTGGTTTCCATCCAGGGTTAACCCAGCACAGTAAAACAAAGCATTTTCATCTTCAAAATTTCTGCTTCTTCCAGGAAAACTGTTCATGTGAGATGAAAAAAATGACTTTTTATTTTTAATGTAGTTAAATATTACAAAAATAAATCAATCATACAGGAATTATATTATTAATCTTATATAACAACTGCTGAATTGGTTTTAAGAAACTGTGGTCAAAATTACTCTTTCTTTAGAAAAAATGAATAAGAATTTACAAATCTTTATCTTGCTGTTCATAAAGCACATACCCTCTGCAAACTTACCCTTGTCTGCTGGGTCTGATGCACAAGTTCTGGAAAAGATCCCCACACTAACAGCACTCTAAGATTGCAGTGATGTGAAGGCAACTTGCCAGCCCAGCGTGAAGTCCTCACCTTCATGCCCAAAATTACCTAATGCAAAATATGCTCTTGTGTTCACAGTATCCTTACACAAGTTTTAAACAATTTCAGGCACTAAATCTTTGAAATTTTTATATCAAGATATTAATTATTAAGTCTGTTCTGTGTCCTATTCCCCAAGACATAATTGGGTAAAAATATGAGCTATTTTTGTGTTTCTGGAAAAAAAGTTTGCATTAAGTGACTTCAAATATTTTTATTATCTTGTTTGACAATACCCTGCTTGGATTCATTATCAGTCTGGTAGTCTGGACTGGCTGACGATCTGGCTGACACACATATATGAAGCCTGTATTCCTTTCTCTGTGGCTGAGAAAAATAGGGCAGGTTCCTCATCTTTTCTGCCTGCAGCTAGACCTGAATTTGAGGGATTTTTCCACTTGAATATGCTTTAGGCTTTGCTGGTTTGTCTCCTTAGTCATCCGGTCTCTGCCACCTGTGTACTTTTACTGCTGTTGTATAATGAATATAAATTCAAATTCTACAGCTTTCACTAGGATTCTGTTCAGCTTCAGCAAGACTGGATGAAATATAACAGCTAAGTTTTTCTTTCCTCAAATTATCAAGATTTTTTTTTTTTGTTCCTATGTTAAACAAATTTGAGACTTACTAATTTTTCAACTTCCCCCCATATATTTAATTGCACATGCAGGACTCATCTCAGATTTTAATTCTAATGATCTGTTTAAGTTCACCTGGATCTAACAGACACTGTAAAAGCTAAAGAGGGGAAAGATGTCACCTACATTTACTTTTCTGTAGCACATACTGTTTTTGAACTAGTGACTGAAGGCTTTCTTTACTGTAGATTGAAGAAAGTAAGAATCTATATTCTTCTCCACATCAGGTTTAAAATAGAGTGAACTGTGCTACTGTTTTCATATTTGAATGCTGCCTGTCAATCCCTCTTTTCCTGAAGATATTATTTTTGTGGTCCTATAGTCTTCTCACAAGTGATCTTCTCAAGTGATCATATAGTTATTAAAAAAAAAAAGCCTGGATGGTGTATAAAGAGGTGCATATTTGTATACTGGACAAAAATACAAGGAGGTGATGCACTGATTAACAAAATCAAGGTAAGTGTGTAACCAGTTATTTCCATTTGATAGGAAAAAACATGACAGTATTTTCTCTTTGTGAATAAAGTGGACACTTAAGCCTTCAGCAAAACTCTCCTGATTTCTGTCACATGTGGTCCTGAGACAGAATCACAAAATATTTAAGGTTAGAAGTGACCTTGGAGATCATCTGCCCAACACCCTGCCAAGGCAGGGTCACCCAGGCAAGGTGATATAGGAATGTGTCCAGGTGGGTTTTGAATGCCTTCAGAGAGGGAGATTCCACCGCCTCCCTCGGCAGCCTGTTCCTGTGCTCTGCCACCATCAATGTAAAGAAATTCTTCCTTATGTTGAGGCAGGACTTCTTGTGATTTGGTTTATGGCCATTGCTCCTCATCCTGTCACTGGGCACCACTGAAAAGAATCAGGCACCTTCTCCTCGACACCAGCCTTTGAGACATTTATGTGTATTGATGAGACCTCCCTCATCAATTAGTTTTCTTCAGACTAAACAGGTCCAACTCCCACAGCCACCCATCATAAGAGAAATGCTGCATTTCTAATCATCTAATCACCTAATCATCTTTGTGACCCTAAGCTGGATCCTCTCCAGTAGCTCCTGGAATATATTTTAAGTGCAGGAATTAATACAAGGTTGAAGTGAGCAAATTTATTATTTTTGGAGAAGAAAAGACAGAACAGCAAATAGTTTCTTCTATGTAACCTAGTTTCCAATTTTCTCTGGAGGACAGTGGGTACCAGAATAAAGATATGATTTAGACTATGGAAATTATATTTAACTCTGTTTTGAGTGGTCCCAAAGAAAGATCTGCTGCTTATTTTCTCTTTCTAAAATCACTGTACTGCAGAACCCTAGAGCCTTTATGTTCCAGGAGGAATAAAGGGGTGACATCAGGAATGCTGCTGTACATCTCTAATCGCCACCTTGCTTCGTGTGTGATGACACACCAGTTTCTTGTAGCCATACCTAGTGCATCCCAAAGTACTGAAGGATTTGGGTATAACAATCCCTACAATATTCAACACAGTTACTGGGAGCCAGTGAATTATACTGTCGTATAAACCTCACTAAAATCTTGTGGGAAGTTGTCCCTGCTGGTGACTCAGCCCTCCCCGAACTTCTTCTTTGAAAAGTGGTTCAAGGGAAACCGTCCCTTCTCTATCCCATGAGCCTGGCAGATGAAGACTTGAGAATGCAGCATGGACTTCTCAGCAATCTCCAAAGAGCTTGAAGTACAAAGGAATTGTTCTGTTTTGCTTTGTTCTCTTTTTTTTTTTCATTCATGTAGTAAGATTTGCTATAAGTGTTGGAGAAAATAAAACTTACGTAATTGGTGTGCATGTTTCTATCTTTCCCTTCCTTCAGGAGTAAGTGGGGGAAATGTCTCTACAAGGTACAAACTTATCTGACCCCTTCACACAGCTCACGTAGTCTCTTTCTTCTTTAGTCACATTCCCTACACTTTCCACAGTTTAGATATTATCAAGTAATTCTGCTTTTGATGACATTTTGAATTTCGATTTTAAGCCTCCATCCACTAACTGAAATGTCTTTGTTTTCCCTCTCCTGTTTCTGTCATCTGAAAAGAAACGTACTGAGTGTTTTTGGTCTGATGCCTCAGACCCAGACCTCCTCTGTCTCAGGTAGCATGGGATTTAGCAAATGCAAGAACTGGACTCTTCTGTCAGTCATTCTTACCATTTTCTTTTTTGATGTCCTATTTCTGTATTTGGACTTTCTGCCTCCTTGTGTGGGACCACAGCTGACAACCAGCTACCCACCAACTTCTCACTCATCTTCTTAATATGGAATGAGGAGAGTGTGAGAAAAGCAGAAGTGGAAACCTCATGCATCAAGATTAAGGACAGTTTAACAAGTGGGAAAACCCTGCACAGGCAAGCAAATCAAAAGAAGGAGTTAATTCACTACTCTCCATCCTTGGACAAGTTCTAGTAAAGCAGAGCCTCAGCACACCTAACAGTTGATGCAGAACGCAACATCATAACTTGAATAGCACTGCTACCCACTTCCTCTTCATTTCCCTGAGTTTTATAGCTGACCACAATGTCATTTCCTGTGGGATCTCTTTGGCCAGCTAGAGTCAGTGGCTTACCCTGCCAGTTTCTTGTGAGCCTCCATCCACTTGCTGATGGGGCCAGAGTGGGAGAAAGAGAAAGCCTTGATGCCATCCAAGCACTATTCAACAGTAGCCTTGTGAATTATCAACAAAGTCACAAATCTACCATAAAAGCTGCAGTGAAGAAAATGAACTCCATCTCAGCCAGATCCGGTATGCTTTCTCACAGGAGGATGTGAATTCCAGTAAAACTTCTTTTTGGGATCATCATTATTATTGAAAAGAATTGAGCACTGAGATTTGTTCTCCACGTCTGTGAGAGTAATAACTTTTACTTACTCACTGTTTGCACTGAGTTGCCATCGCTGCTACTAAAATGTGTTGGAGACCTTAATTTGTCTTGAATCATGTTTATTGGGGAAATGGATTTCCTAACAGATTTTGGTGGACTTATGCCTTGGACTATTTTAAGGCACTAAACAGCACAAGGTTTAGCATTCCCTTCAAGTGTATCCATACCTATTAGAAAGTATTAGCCATACACATTGTAGTAAAAAAGGGAAAATTGTATATATTATCAGCATGTGCTTTCAACAGCTCAGTATGATCACTATTTATCAGGGTCAGATTACTTGCTACAAAATTCTGGTCCAAGCACAAAGAGCTTGTTAAGACATCACAGAAGAGTTTTGCACAGTGATGGAGCTTTCGCCTACCTTTGTTTACTGGTGAAATTACATATAGTAGTGCCTTTTTCATAAACCATCCTGCTACATTATGCTGTAGTACTCTGTTAAACAAGTGGTTTAAGTTCTAATAAACATCTCTGCTAAATCAAGGTCAGTGTCTGTAAGCACCGACTGCTAAGAGCTGCTATTACAGTAAGTCACAGTTGCTTGCACAGTAACATTACCCAGTTACTATGGCATTGTTATCCCGGTCCAGACAATTCCAAGTTTTCTGTAGCTGTGCTCGTTATTGACTGAAAAACAACTGTAGATTTGTACACTCTTTCCAATTCGAAAATTGTGCTTTAATTGCACTGCTGTCGCGGTTTGGACAGGT
>VZRX01013429.1:0-19384 GCA_013398075.1 Notiomystis cincta | reverse complement strand
AAGAATAACGTGGCCTGCAGGACCAGGGCAGGGATTGTCCCACTGTACTGGGCACTGGTGAGGCCACATCTCAAATCCTGTGTTCGGTTCTGGAGCCCTCACTGCAAGAAGGACGTGGAGGTGCTAGAATGTGTCCAGAGAAGTGCAGTGGAGCTGGTGAAGTGTCTGGAGAGTAAGGCCTATGAAATATAGCTGATAGAGCTGGCGGTGTTTAGCCTGGGGAAGAGGCTCAGGGAGGAACCTTATCACTCTCTACAACAGCCTGGAAGGTGGATTGTAACCAGGTGAGTGTAGGTCTCTTCTCCCAGGAAACTGACAACAGGACATAGCCTCAAGCTCTGTCAGGGGAGGTTCATGTTGGACACCAGGAAGAACGTCTTCATGGAAGGGGTTGTTAAACATTGAAATGGGCAGCCCAGGGAGGTCATGGAGTCATCATCCCTGGAGGTGTTCAAGGAACAACTTGGCATGGCACCCAGTGCTATGGTTTAGTTGACAAGGTGGTGGGAAAAAGGTTGGACCAAAATTACTCTGTGATTCTGTAATCTATTTGATGTAACAGGATGCTAACTCACTGTTTCTGGCATCCTGACTTTCTCATTTCTTTTTACATTTAATTTACTGTTCAGATTTATCCCAAGATTTGACTGAGAAGAGAATTTAGCAATTCCTTTTGTGCTATCCCTGAGGTAAAGAAAAAAATCCTAGGTTTTTTCCATAGGAAGGACCCAGATCTTCAAAAATCCTTCATCTATGCTACTATGTTATGCTGGCATTATTGAAGATCTGTGTGATCTGATTCAGACTTAAGTGGATTTTCCTAGGCATAGGCTGCTGTTTTTAGGAGAAATGACAGCAATCATTCTTTTGACCCAGTCAAATGCTTTCTTTACTTTGCCTTAACCCCCAATTCCTAAAACTAAAAAACTAAAATAGTTTGAAGAAGATGTTACATTTATTTCAATACATTGACTGCAAAAAGGCTAAATGAAATGTTATCAGCACATAAATGCTGTCCATTTACAATTAGTCTTTTAATACAAAATCATTTTCATATAATTTTCCCAAATGCAGGTGTTCACACATCATTCCAATCCATTTAAATTAAATGAGTGAGTTCATATCAATTTATCTAAGAGTTGTGCAAATAAATCCAAATGAAGGTTATCTTCTTAATGTTAATAGAAATTACTATGATTCTGTAGCTTATTTTCTTTTTTTTTTTTTATAAATGGCACACAGTAGGTTGTGTTTGAGAACTCACACAGAGAACCTAAAACACAAAGAATTGCAAGAGAAGAAAATGCAAGGACAAATGTGTAAATGCTTGGAATTCCTTTTAAAAAAATCAAATTGATAAAATTTATAACACTTCAAAAGAGCCATATTTTAATTTAGAGCAAACTTGTTTGACTAAAAAAATACATTCTTGCATTTATCCACATATATAATCAGCAAAATCCTAACATGCAAGTGGATAAACCCGACCTTTTTGGACAAAATTAATCAGCCCACCAATTCTTTCAATAAACCAATATAATACCAAAGGACGGGGCAAATTTTGGCTGTTTTTTTCTATTCAACAGAAACTTTTTTTCCAATTCCAGTTTCTTGATTGGCTTTTAAAAAAATTATTGTTAGCAGAAAAAGAGGGAGTTTAAGAAACCTATAGACAGATGTTGACAAAATAGGTGCTGTTTGAGGATGCCGCTCACCAATTCTCAAAATTTTCAGTTTTTCTATATAAGGGCAATAAGAAAGGTTTTCTGGACTGCTGGAAGGGAAAACATGTGCCTATATGCAATTTTTTCTTCTCAGACATCCTCATTCTTTATTAAATAATCAAACTTCTGCCATTCTAGCATCATTAACTGCCCACTTTTTGTGCCAGTGTCATTTGTCAGAGGCTGGGCTTCCTAACAACATGTCACTTTTTTCCAGGATGGAAGAGCATGGATGTAAACAAATATAATGTTCTGTGACTTTTTGAAGCATTACAGTCAGAGATAAATGCTTACATGCTGTATTCAGGAAATGATGTGTCAACAATCCAGTGTGATTAACCTACTTGGACAAACCAAGAATTGGAGTTCATATAGTGTCAATACATGGTTTACTGTTGAATTGACAGCACTGTGTGGAGATGCTGTCTGCACTGTCTGATGAGCACTGTTATAAACAAAATCTTAATCCCAAAGAACACGCAATCTAATGTGAAACAAAGTGACCATAAGTGATCACTGCAAACAGCAGGCGTGAAGGAGACAGTGTGGCCAGAGCAAATCTGAATAGTTCTGTATAGTTTTGGTGCTGTCTGAATCAGTTTATTTTCCTTACATAAATAAATAAATAAATTTAATCTCTGTCAGGCTGAGCTCACCTAGTAAGATTAGCAGCAGATGCCTTGCAGACCATGCAACTACAATGTATATTTGCAGGGACTGAAAGCAGAGTGTGATCTGGTATGGCTTGCCACAGGAACTAATACTAAGAAAGAGAAAAGGAGATTATTATGTACTGAAGCATAGAGTTGTGATCCCACTGAATACTCAGTCATTCAGGGGTTTACCACCATAGACCTGAAGGGAAAAGCAAAAAAAATTGATTAAACAGGAAGATTATAGTTGTGAAGGGCGTTGAAGGTGCAAATGAAGCATTTGCATATGATGCTATGGAAAATGAGGAGATAATAAAGACATTCAGATATGAATAATATAGGGTGACAAGCAAAAAGTATGTTCTGAGGTGATGCATTTTGAAGGGATTGAAAAGTTCCAACTTGAATAATGACATGTTAGTGATGAGCACTTTGAAGGTCAAAGCAACATTTTTATCTCTGAACCTTGGGATGCCCATGAATTATCCTCAAACCAACAAATTCACCAGGGTTAAAATAAATGTCCCCAAGGTCAGCACATTCTACAAATAGAATAACATACAGACTTCTTTGACTAATATGATCCCAAATTAGCACATTATGCAACCTATAAGAGACTGCATACTTAATGCACTGGAGGGAAAAACAGATTTAGTTTTTACATGATTAAATAAAGTCAAAATAAAACTGCTTTAGAGGAGTAAATAAATGATTCATTACTTTGTGTCTGATATTTGTCAAAAGGCCAGGGAGATAATGACTTTGGATCTTCCTGCAAGGACCATCAATGTTTTTGGCAGCTCTCATGTTCAGAGCTCGGCTTTGTTTCAATGAATGCATGTGATGGCTGTATTTGTGTGTAGCACAGCCCTGCAGGAGTACATCTAAGGCACAGAACAGCCGCTGAAGAGGATTCTATGGACATGCAATAAGTATACCAGGAGAATTTATTTCAGGCTCCCTGCTGCCTGGCCCAGTGTTTGCATTGTCCATCAGCAACTTGAACAGACTGGGTGTGCTCCTGAACCACCACTCCTGTTTTAGCCATGCCTGAAAGAAACCCAGTTCATGTGCTTGGCGATGTGAACCAGAACAGTGCGAGTGATCCAGAGATCTGAGTCAAAAGTGTACCCAAAGTTTATACCAAGGAAAGGCACACACATGCTCAGATTCATTGAGGTGGATCTGGCCCTCCTTCCCTGAGAGAAGCTTTATTCCCTTCCCTGTAACTCCTGTAACTTGCAAAATCTAGGTAACATCATAGCCCTTCTATCAAAAGGCCTCTAGGCACAAGCTGTAGGCAAGTTTCCTTTTCCTTTAGATGTGTTATTATTAATGCTAATTTCACCATTCCTGCACATGCTTGATGAAATTATTAAGACAATCTTATACACTAGCCAGGAAACACTAACTTTGGAAATAGTTTAGACCCTCTGGAGATAAGCAGAAGCATGATATACAGCATTATGCTACCAAAACTGGAAATCTGAGTGAAAAAGATTAAGGGGCAAATACTTCTTTTTAAGCATGAGAATGGATAAGTGAAAGGAATAGTGAGAATACAATTTCAATTTTATGTAGGTATAAAAATGAAATTCTGATTGTAACACTTGTATGAATACAAATTAAATCAAGTGATAAGTGATGAACATCAGTTTCATGCAGATGATCCCTATCACTGGGTAATCAGGAGACACAGAATGGAAGGCAGGACTAGAGGAAAAATATTCTCTAAAAGCAATGACAGGATTGGATTACATGCTTATATTAACTGGATTGTTAATTCATGAGGTAAAGGACAATCATGCATTTAGGAAAGTCTCCATTCTTCATTCCCTGGCAGGACAAGGCTCTATTCTTCATTCCCTGGTAGGACAAGGCTGTAGTATCCCTGAAGTATCCCTCACTAATGTCCTCTTTCTGTCCTTCAGGCTCTGTATCATGTTTCTCCATATTCAAAGTCCCACTGGATGCTACAGTGCTGTCCAGATAGAAGTTCACAGGACATTATTCATTTTAACAGGTATTGGGAGAACTGAATTAAAATTCGGAGTAGAAGAATCCTTTGAAATGTGTGTAATTTGCTGCAGTGTCAGTGGGAACTACTGTATCCTGCTGATAGAATCTGGATCTAGAGCTATCAGACATCGTGGCCCTTTATGTCCTTTTCTTCTTTATGTCCTTTTGTTCTGCTTCTGCCCCTCATAGAATTAAAAATCTTTTCATATCAAGAAAACAGAGCTCTCCACAAGGATTTGGACAACCTCAAGGAGGTGGTCCATGAGAACCTCATGAAGTTCCACAAGTCCAAGAGCAAGAAGCTGCACCTGGGTTGGAGTGATCCCAGGGGTGGCCACAGGCTGGGAGAAGACCTCATTGAGAATGGTCCTGCAGAGAAGGACTTGGGGGTTCTTCTGGATGAAAAGCTGGACCTGAGCTGCTACAAAGCAAGAGAGTAGAGTTTTGTCATTGAATATTCAATACAATCCACATCACTGCATGGAGCAGGGGGGAGGTGTGGTTTTGTCAGGAAAGGAAAAGGGGCTGGAAGCAGAAGAGTGTGACTCTTTTGGCCAGGGCTGGAGACAGGATGGGGAGGAGGGCTGGGGTCCCTGCTTTGAAGAGTTGTGGCAATGCACACATCATCAATTATGCCAGCATCCCCCACCACCGTGAGCCAGTGTTCCAGCAGTGCAATTCTGACTCTAAATAGATTTCCAGGTTTTTGCTTTGCCCCTGTTCCCCATGGTTTGCCAGATCTGCAGAGGGCATTAAACCCCGTGAATTCCTTTGTCACATTGTTCTTTTTTGTTCTCTCTCAGCCCATGTGGTCCAGCACCCGAGTCCTCTGCCATCCCGGTTTTGCTCTAGGGCGGACCAGGTGAAATCTTGCCTTTCTTGGTTTAACCATTTCTCTCTTTTGAATAATTTTCTTTTTATTGCTGTGTTTATTGGTATTTTCTGTAGTAAATTGATACTCTAATGCATAATTGCTCTGAGGGTTTTTGGGTTTCTCCTCCACTATCAGAAGGGGGTGTTTTGAGCAGTTTTAAACTCCCCACTAGGTTTTAAAAACTACCACATGAGCTAACAGTGTGCACTTACAGCCCAGAATGAAAACTGCATGCTGGATTGCACCAACAGAAGTGTGACCAGCAGGTCGAGAGAGATGATTCTGGTGATCTACTCTAACCTTTGAGTCCCCTCCTGGAGTGCTGCAGCCAGCTCTGGGATCCTAAGCACAGAAAAGATGCAGATCTCTCGGGGCAGGTCCAGAAGAGGGCCATGAAGCTGTGGATGTACCATCACTGGAAGTGTTCAAGGTCAGATTGAATGGGGCTCTGAGAAATTTGGACTAATGGAAGGTATCCCTGCCCAGGGTAGGAATATTGGACTACGTTATCTTTTAGGTCCTTTCCCACACAGGCTATTCTTTAATCCTGTGTTGAATCATGGATTTTCTTTACTCTGACTTAAAATTTATGTAAATTCTACTTCTGAGATTATGTTACTTTTCCTTTATACTTTCACATACACTTTCATTAAAAATATTATGGTGGTTTATTTTAATGATATTATGAAACCAGGCTTATTGTTGCTCTTCTTTCCCTGACAGCCTTCAGTTTTCCCTTGGCACAATATCACATTATTCCTTCATTGAACAGTCTGTGATAAACACTGAAAATTCAAATAAAACAGAATAGGACAACAGAAAGAAAAAAAAAGTAGATTTTACTTTAATCTTCCACTTGTACTCCTGCTCTTTCCACCTTCCATTTTATCGTTTCCTTGCTATTCAGCCATTCTGTCTCTGTTTTTCTCTCAGCCCTGTTAATAATCTTCAGCTCATCTCTCTCTCCTTTACACAGCACTGCTTTTTATCTCCTTGGTATTGCTTGATCCCAGCGTTGTAATAAAGCTCATCTAGGCTGATGAATTAAAGCATTAGTACATCTGACTGATGTTTACTCTCAAATAAAGTTATTTCTCTCGCTTGCCCTTGCCACCATACCCTCTGCTTTTCCACTTCAATGAGGCTTAGCTTGGTATGGTTCTGCCCTTTCTCTGCAAATGTAAACTGGTAGTTTAAAGATGTTCACAGCCTCAGAGTTTTAAAAAAGTTTTAATTTAGCTTTTATTAGGTGCTGGGCAGCATAGTGCCAGACTGTGTACACAGTTAAACAACAAGAGCTCTCTCAGGGGAGTATATTGTTGCAAGCTTTCACATCTATATGCAAATTAGACTTTCCGTATTTGCTATCAGTTACAACAGGAATTTTCCACACAGGCAAGCCATTTTTTTCTTTATCTATCTAAAAAATGACAAGCCCTGAAGACAATACTCTGATCTCACAGGATGCAAAAGTTAGAGAAATTATATTGGGTTTAGGGATATTTTTAAGAGGCAGGCTATCCTAAAGCAGGGTTATATTACAGTTGCATAATATTGCTGGAGAAAAAAAGGGAGAATGATGAAGTCCTGCATCAGCATTGAAAGGAAATTATATTAAAAGACTGTTGCTATTTATCATGGGGAAAATGAATCCTAAACAAAGAATGTTTCTATAAAATTTCTTAGGACTCTAAAATGCATCAGGTACCCTCCTCTAAAGGCTGTCCTAAAGAGTTTTTCTGTAGATCTTGTGGATTCCTGGAGCTGAATCCCAGCAAAGGCCACCCATGCTAACTAAACAATGCTTACTTGGCTGGTTTCCCTTGGAGGCTGACCAGATAAGCTGTATTGTACAGCTTTGGAGAATGTGCACTTCTCAGTTGCTTCAGAGAAGGTAAGTTCAGTTTCTGGGAGGATAAACACCCTTTGATTTCCATACAACAAGTGAACTGTTGAAACTGACGTCTCAGACCTCTGTGAAAGCTGCCCACATTACTCAACACTGTATGGGGGCACTGCAATATGGAATAGGCATTGGTCTGTCATATACCGTATTTGCAGCTATCTGTTAGTAGAACTGCTTTTGTATTTTTCCTTGTGTTTCCCTTCTTTGACAGTGTTTCTCATTTTGATTGTTCTTTTTTTTCTACCTCTATCCAATTTATGCAACCGAATAGTCACATCCTGTTGTAAAATGTAATCACCTTTTTTCACGTGGGGCAATGATGCACAAAAATAATTTTAATGATAAATAGATACCAATTATGAACAATGACTCACCAGCAGTTTAAGAAGAAAGTGGTTCCAGTGTTTGAATTCATAAAGGAACAGTGCCTTTAAATACTTGATACCTGAGGACCACATCAATGTTTATTTATTGTCTTGAGCAAGTTTTCTCTTAAAGTGAAAAAAAGCCAATGTCTGTTTTACTCATCTTCTGCTTCCTCCCATGTCCCTGCAGAGATTGTATTTTCAGTGGTGTGTTTCACAGCTTGCTGAGACCAGGGCATCACCTTGCAATTGACTCAGAAAGGGGGCAAGAGAGGAGACATAGGAAAAGTAGGCAAACCTGAAATTTTAGAACCTGAAAATTTGAGGGACAAGGAAGTTGTATGTGGGATGGGCCATGAAGTGGATGCAAACACGCTCCCTTTATTGGCCAGGAGCTGTGCACTCAGATTCTCTGATATGGGAGGATGTTGGGTTAATAATCACAGGCATATGGATACTTATAGTTCCAGCTTACTATTAGGACATCTACTTTATCTCAACAATCCTGCAATACACGTGTTAGACACATGGAAGGGAGGTGTGCTCCTGGACCCATGCTGCAGGCTTGAGCCAATCAGTGCACATACAGAATATATTTGGGTTAGAGTGTGGCTTCAGCTATCCATTCAAAACAAAATACAGACCTGTCATGCGTTGTGTTGGCTCCCAATAGGTAATAAGAGCCAACTCCACACTGTCTTGGCTCTGCCTCCGTATCCAAAGTTTTCCAGTGTTTGAGGACATGTTGAGTGCATGAACTTGAGTGCATCCATCATCAAGGAAAGAAATTGTGTAGCCATAATGCTTAGCTCCAGATAAAAAGTCTGAGGCTGCATCTTGTGGCTATTTTCCTGGGAATCTTTTGTTTTCTCTGCATGGTGTATGATTGCCACTGAGCCTTATTTCTAAATGGGCCTGTCCTTTCGAACACATCTGTGCATTCTAATTGTGCATTCTACTGTATGTCATCCACAGACAGTATCAGAATGTAGCTAATTATGTGATATTTTATAATTCAAGACAGTTTTTGGTAACTTCCTGAACCCACTAGTAGCCTGCTGAGAATAACCTGCTCCACTCTATATGTGACATCCGCTTAAGAACTTCCCCATTCAATGAGCAGCTTGTTCCTTGAAAACCCTTGAAGGATCCATTTTATCAAGCATCTGTGGTCACATTGTTGAGTAAAAGACTTAAAAACCTCTTCTACATATCAATTTAAACAGTTTAGTTAAGGTACAGTGCTACTAAAGTGTGCACAAATCATGTTACTTCCCTAGGTGAGTGTCCACTCTGATCCTGATTCAAGCCCATTTAGACTGGCCATGGTGTGATGAGTTAGAAGACGCAGGTGCACTTCATACTCTAAAGTCTGAGTTTGTGAAACACACATGCACTCTGTCATGCGTAAAGCCCTCACTCTGTGGTGCATCTTGGGACAAGAAGGTGAAGTGATATTCACAGTTTTGACTGTGAACAGATTGTTGGCTAAGGAGCGTTAGAACTTGGAATGTTTTCATTTACACTTACACAGGGAGAAAATGGAGCGATGGTGTTTTGGGTGCAGAGCAAGGAATTGGCCTGAAGATGCAGGCTGCTGCCAAGCATGGGGACAAGGAGAGCTGTCCAGGTAGTTTATAATAAAGACAATTGGTGAAAATGTCCTGCTCTTCTGGCAGAGACATCCTTTTCAATTATTGAAACAATGTATGAAGAAGAACCTGCACATCACGTTTGTCTAAAAATCCTTGTACCCAACAGATAGAAGGAATAACAGGGTGCAGTGAATTTGAGGGAAAGGATGATATGAGAACCTAACATTTTACTTCAGATCTGTGTATTTTCGGTAAAAATCTGTTCATTGCATTCTTCAGATGGCAGGGATCTAAGAGAGAGTGTACACAGAGGGAGGGCTGTGGAAGTGTCTAAGCACTTATGCAGTCTGCCCAGGATGTGTAAGTGCTCTAACAGCAGTTCATAATTGTTTTACAGAGCAGCTGAGCCTAGGGAGTATACCCAAGAAGTCAAAAAAAAAAAGAACATCCGTGCAGAAAAAATATTTTTCTTTTGCTCACAGGTACAGAATAGTAAAACCTAAGCATGGGAGCAATGAAAGTCTGCCTCAGAGGCTTTAATCAAAGTTGCAAAGGGCTCTGTCATGTCATGTTTGAGCAAGGCTGAACTCTGTGATGCCCTGATTTCAGTCAGAGGTTTGCAAAATACAAATGATGGATAGTGTGAGAGTCTCCTGGAGCATCTGGCGACTGTCAGAAAGCCATGGATTACACAACTTCTGCTATATTTGTTTCCAGAGCAACATCTGGAAAATGGGTGCCCAGACAATAGGGTAGGTAGAATGAGTGGATACAATGCCTCATTTGGAGAATGCTTTTGCTGTTACACAGTTCAAATTTAAATGCAAACTCTAAACTTAAATCCTACTGACAGAAACAAAAAGAAGCACCTCTTCAGCAGAGCTGGAAGATATTTTTATCCTTGTTTTCAGAGAAAGCATGATAGCTCTTTTTTTCTCTGCTCTTCCCCTTGCCATTTTTCCTTGTTTTGTGAGATTACGTTGATTTCATGTTGTTGTAACACCAAGCATCAGGCACTTGCACAGCTGGACACCCTCTCACCTTTATCATCTTTATTCTAGTCCACAACAATAAACAGGAGAAGTATTCTATGCATAAGTTCAAGGCAGAATGTCTTTCTTTTCCTTGAGTACCACAGGTAGGAGACTGTATCGGAGGGAGGTAATCTGGCAAAAAAGCAAATGCTGTCTTCTACCAAGGTAGGTTGCTGGCTGACTGCACACAAGTGAATACTGAGAGGGAGAAAGGAGTAGTTCCATCATGTTTTTCTCCTTTAAGACAGTTGGGTCTGATTCATATGTTCTGCTACGCTTCTGGAGATGTCAATCCAACAGCATGGAGATGGGGAAGGGGCACCCCAGGAAATCAAAGCAAACTCAATTATCTATCTGCTGACAATGACAAAACCATTTCATTCCTCAGCTCTTCACAGAATGTGAGGGGGGAAAGATTAAAAGCGTGAACATTTTTAATGAGTGCAATTATTGAATCATCAGTCACACAGTCCATCTGCTTCCGAGTGTTCCAGTGACTAGAGAAAGACTAAAATACTGCATTGCCTTTTTGCATTCATATAATCATATAAATATTCTTTAAGAAAAAGCTAATCATATTCATATATCATGCCCATCATTTTAAATAACTTGCTGCTCCCCTTTCACTTACTTCACTTTATTAATCACTAATTTTGAGGTTTGACACCATGATGGTGGAAATATCTTGGCAGATGCATGGCTAACAGCTAATCCCATGATATTAAATACAGAATCATGTAATATTCAATTCGAGAGATAAACTAATGTAAAATTTATCTCAAAGGTCCCATTTAGTCTGGAGGTTAGTGAGCAGAATAAACTTCCCACTGCAGTAAGAAAAAAAAATAGAGGCTGTATTGGATTTAAAATTCCTTTCTCACAGTGTTATCAATCCGCTTGGTACACAGATCTGAGTATGAAAGCATGTCAGGAAAGAGCCAAAACTTATTCAACAGAGTTTGAAAACCTTTGCAAATAGTCAGGACAGATAGAGGAGGAAAGGTTCAGATAAATGCCCGAACCTGAGAAACAGCGACAGAACTATAAATCTGTTTTGGCTGTGGTATCCTAAAATCTATCCCAGAATGGCAGGGAAAGTAGAGATTTGGATCTGAAACTACTAGGAGGCTTTGCTACGTGCTAACTTATTATTACGTTGGGATTTGTGCTACAAGCATGTGGTGGAATAAAAAGGATGATTTTGTGCAAGGAATGTTTTCTGGAATTGCAAATAAATGCCACATTCTGCAGAGATGTCCTTTGTCTACCTCTTTTCAGCTTTCCTCTGCAATACCCAGCTGAGAATTGCCCAGATACAGTAATGTGCACAACTATGAGACATATTATTTGAGAAATCTCTGACTTTGCCACAGGCATCAACATCAGAAGATTCTAAGGTCTGAACTCTAAAAAACTTACTTCATATTGGGTGTTGCAAACAATATACAGTAGGGTTTTTGTGGATAGCACAACATAAAAAAATAAGACTTCTTGGTTTCTTCTTGAATCTGGAAATAACATTTTTTGTAACTCAGCATAGTCTGAAAATGAAGTTTAATCTCTGAGTATGAAAGTCACAGCAACGGATGTAATTTTTTGGCCCAATAAATTAGACACTTTGAATTATGCACTAGGTCTAGTATAACATTAATACCAGTGTTTGAGCTAAATCCACGAGGATTGTATGAGTGGTGGTCAAATCTCATTATGCCTTTTCTGGGGTGATAAGGTGACCTATTGTTTTAAGTTCTATATTTTATATTATTAAGTTATACTCACTCCATGAAATAAGTATCTATTATATTTTGAGACTAAAATTTTATCTGATCAGCCAGGATCAAAGAAACAAACAATGGACCATAATGTAGTTATGGCATCCAGGTTGTGCCTAATCACTATGCTACTTACATTTTACTTTCCTGCCAGTTAACGTCTAGCCAGAGTCACAGCAACAATTTCTGCTATCGGATAAGAAAGCATTAAATAAATAGGTAAGCCCTGAATTGACAATTTGTTCTCTTTGTAGGAATGAATTAGATACTGGATTAATTTTCTTTTCTGTTTTAAATATGGGGACTCACCGAACCACATCTCTGTGAAGAAGTATGGCTCCATGTTCACAGTTCCATGCTTTAGTAATTTAAAAGTAATCAGTAATCTCTTGCATCTCTAGGAAAGTAATCAGTGACATGTAGGAGATTATTGTTAGAATCCAGTGACTGGTGCTAGATTGATTTTTTTTTATCCCTCCCCTCCTTTTTGACAGCTCTGCTTAATGACTGACAGTAAATGGGGTTTGTGATGTGTCAGGTGTTCAGGAAAGGGCTCTGGCAAGGAAGATTTGGCTTATCACATTGCAACTGAATGTCCTGATCCAGCAGACATTCAGAGCAGTAAATAACATTGCAACAGGGGCTTACTCCTTTCGTTTCAATGAGAGCTCTTACTTGCATGTATGTTTAATTTCTAAAGTGCCAATCTTGCTCCTGTAGTTTCCTGAGAAGTGCCTTGGCAGCTACCTCTTCAGTAAGCAAGGGCAGGAGTAATTTAGTGACTCTTTGTGTATTAATAAATTCATCCTTGCAACAGTTAATTATTATTTTATACTTGCATCTTGCCCACAGATTAGTTAAATGCCTCACAAAATAAAGCATAGAGATCTTACCTTCAATAAGCTTGAAGTCTGGAACATAGGTGCAGAAAAAGTAATAAAGGAAAGAATAGAGACGAGATGGAACACAGTGACATATAATATTCTCTGACAAGGCAAACACAAAATGGTAAAGCTTGATTTAACTGTTATGTTTTTTGTAGTCTTCAGGGCACACTACAGGATGAGACTTTTCAGGATGAATTTGACTGAGATGAACATGGGGCCTTGGCAAATTGGTTTGGGGACACAGTTGAAGGAATTAAAAGCAGAGGGAAAAGACAACAGGAGAGCTGTATGAAGGGATGATTTGGATGTCTGTGTGATGAAAAACAGAGTGAGGAAAAAATGGCAGAAGTGTTAAACATCTAAAAGTGTTAAACATCTAAATGCCCAGGAGCACGGCCAAAAATTTGAATTCTGTGGAAGTCGTTTCTAAATGAGAAGAGAGAACTTCTTATTCTGATAAATAAAACAGGATGGTTTTAACTGAGGGACCTGAATCTGCTGGAAGTAAAACGTGTGAAGAACACAGCAGAAGCTGTCAGGCCAAACCAGGCAAATACTTCCTGTAGAGACACAGGCACCCTTCTGCCTGATGAGGGATAGCTGCAGCAGGAGACCATTGCTGTGACTCAGGAGGGAGGAGGAGAGAGGACAGACACAGAAAGGAGCAGCAGATAGTGAAGCTGCTGACACCAAAATGGAGGAGGGAGTGTTCTCCAGAAATCACACCAAGAAGCTGAGTTTCAAACCACTCTAGTTTCATGTCAGCAAGCAATNTGACACTGAATTCTGCTGAGCAGCTGAAATGTGGTGCAGTTTAGATAAGGATAGACTAATTGTTAGTCTAGTGCAACAGCCTGGAGTTCAGATGTTGTCTCAAAATGCACTTGGAAATAATGGTAAAATTTTGCACTGAGATTTAAAGATACTTGGACTAAAATTTGGAAAAGCTCATTAAGGAACACAAAAGTAAAACCAAAAGCAAAGCTTTGTCTTTCAAAACTGTCATGGGAATTGTCAGAAGCTGCTTACTAAAATATGTGTTCATTTAAGACTGTTTTATGACTTTGTGTCTCAGAGCATAGGGCCAAATAGAGGTCAGTGCTTTACTAAAATATTCTTACTGTGAAACTTGGCCCAAGGAGCTTGAAGACTGAAATACAAGACAAACTGTATATGTGAGGCAAGCAATCTACCTTCAATTTATAAGGAAGGCTAACAAAATTAGCAGGATGAAATCCTGACCATATTGTATGCAGTGGCAGACTTCCCGTTGATGAACACAGTATGCAGGAGCTATTAGCAATCACAGGAATCACAGCTAATCTCCTGACTCACCATGATCACAGGCATATTTCTGTAGGCTGTCTGGCAAATGCAGGCAGCAATAACCTGATGTTAGCTCAGTCTCTTTAATATGACTTCCAGAATTTCTGTTCAACATACCACATTTGGTCCTGACAGGATTGCAGCTCCCACTGATTCCAGAACTTAGCATAGTTAACTGAATTGGGTTTTTTCCAAAATTACTTTTCTGTTAAAAAAAACCAGACACCCCGTTAAAAATAACTTGATATCCAAAGTAAATTGCTAGGTACTTCTGGTAAGAAAACCCCCCAAAACCAAAATGTTTACAAAATCAGAGTGATGTACTGCTACTTACAATATTTTCAACATAAGTTGTCATCTGAAGCACATTCTGGATAGCCATCACTGAAAAAATTTCAAAAGGTCATCCTGGGACTAGACACAATTTTACATGTTTTTAATTTCTGATTTTTCCAAACCAATGATCTTTTTTTTGTAACAAGAAAGCAGTAACTTACAATCCATATGTAGCCTCTACCATTGCAGTTTATTTGATGATAGAGTAATATTAATTGAAATGAGTGAGACAGAAGGCAGAAAAAGAGGGGACAAACAGAAGTAATGTTTTTTAAGAGTAAGGGTAGGAATAGAGAACATTAACAAAGAAGGTAATTTAATACCTAATCAATTTACTGATTGGATTTTCCATGAGATTAACTTTGAGTCCAGAATGAATTGCTCTGATCTTGGAAACTGCTATAATGGCTAGCAAGGAGTAGTATGAGCCTGTAGTGATATGAAAATAATGTCAGGGACTTCAAACAGCTACAGTGTTTAATTAAATGTGTTCAAATAACATTATGGTTGGATGTAAACCCACAAAAGCAAGGAGATTTTGAGGTAAGCCTGCCAGAACTCTATCCAGCCATCTTCATTTGCTAAGGCAATGCAACAGAATTCCTCCCAGGATGATGAAACACCAAGTAGGGGCACATTCTGCCCCCTAATGAACATATCTGACTCCTTTCAGTTTCCATATCTTTTTCATATGTGTTTCTAAAACAATCAATATAGGTGTCTGAGCATTTAATTCTTTATAAAATAACCCAAATTTTGTGATTGTTGTCCTTGGCTGAGGAAAGGCGTCAGGCAAAACCGGCTCTTGGGAGGTATCTCGGGAAGCACTTTCATTTTGGGCAACAGAGCACACCACAAAAAGAGCCAAGCACATGCAGCTGTGGTCTGGACACTCCACCTTCATTCCCAGACTTCCTCTTTGCCAGGATGAAGGAAACCTGCTGGCTTACTTTCAGTGATGTTTGACAGTACTAATGCAGGAAGCATGGGATCTGAGTGTGCATCCACAGCCATGATACTGGGGTTGTTAAGGTTTCACATCTGCATATAACATTTCAACTGACTGTAGGGTTTGTTTGTTCTTCTGTCACTCTCCCTGTTTTGTTCACTTTCTTGTTGGGCTTTCATCAGACAAAGTGCAGCACAATACATCCAGGGAGATGTTATTTTCCCCAGCGAGGAATCAGAAGTCTGTAGTTCTACAGGGCAGAGGGAGAAAAGATCCTGTGAAGCTCCTTTTGATACCTCTTTTGAACAAAGAGAGGCTGCTATAGCTGCAGGCTGTGTGCACATTGTGGTCTGATTGTCAGGTTGCTGGGACACTGCTCATTGTGAGACCAACTCAAGTCACAGTAAGAGCAACTCCCTCTGGCCCATCTCTAAATTTGTGACCCTCCAGGCACCTTGGCAATTATGTAGCCTGGTGCGTGCAAGCTTTGGATGACTCCCCCCAAAAATCCCTAAAATAGCTATAGCTGGATTACAAAATGGAGACAGGTTTGCCTCTTTCACTACAATTGTTTGCTCTTAAAAACTGAGAGCATAAGCATGACATCTATTTACGTGGATCAGTCACTAAAAACACAGGAAGATAAGGGCACTTGAACCCCAGAGTGCTACTCCTACTACTCTAAAGTCAGCAAATGGAGGGCAAGTTTTTGCCTCTGTACTGAGCAGTGATTCCTGATGCTGCCCTGAGGGGAATCATCCTTGACAGTATATACTGGCCAATGGGAGCAAGTTGAAATAGTTTCCATAAGAAATCACTAGAGGACACCTAAAAATAATGGGGCAAGGAGTGAGGAGAAAATTTTTCGTGCACTTAAATTTAGTACTAGAGGGACAGAAGAAGGAGAAGACAGCCTGAAGATCATTCAGCTCTTTCCTGGTATGGCTTCAGACACACTGTGAGGCTTTCATCAAGTCATTAAACACTGTTTGAAGCATTAGCCAACTGCAGACTTTGTAAAGCTATAAATGAGGTAACTTTTCTGTTTCTTGCAATATGATGGGAAGAAAAGGAAAATGGCATGAAGGATAATTGCCAAATTTCTGAATAGAAAATGGAAAGAGATGGTTTCAGGATGTCTGAGACTGTCACAAATTCATAAATGTAAGATCTCATAGTCCCAAAGCAACTTGGTGATGAATGAATCAATCTACAACAAAAAAGCCAAGATCTTAAGCTGATTTATGAAAGGACAAGACAAGATGGAGGAAATGCATGAAATGCATTTGAAAGTAATAAAAAAGGTGCATTACTCAAAGGAGGGGTCACTACAATTTTGTTCTCACTCATGCACAGTTCATAAAGTTAATGCTCATGTTAGCTAGAATTCTCAAGCTCCTTGTAAGGCACCGGTAATGACATCGGTGTCACGGAAAAGGCATGCTGGCTTTGTCAAGGTTCTGTATCTGCATGTAGCATTGCAACTGACTGCAGGGTTTGTTCTTCCTTCTGTCATGCTCCCCATTTTGTCCTCGTACCTGTTGGGCTTCCATTGAAGAAAAAGCAGCACAATACTTTCAGGCAAATGGTATTTCCCCCAGCAGCGAATCAGAAGCTACCAGTTCTGTGGGGCAGAGGGGGAAAAGACCTAAATAAAGGATCTGATTTTAAAAATACAGCAACACAATATCTGTCTAAGAAGAAAAGTGTAGGTTGCATCAACAGATGTTAGCCACTTCAAGTGCAGCTCTCTGAGGAAAACCAGAATACAAGTCATGCTTTGTCATGTTATTGTTTTGTAATAGCACGGAGATGCACCCAAGCCTTGTGCACTTAAACAGAATGGCAAGTAGTGCCCAGTTTCCACATATTTCACAGAGTGACACATCTGCAAAGGACTGTAAGCATTGCCTATCTCAAGTATTGGCCAGTTAAAAAGAAATTTTGGTTACCAAACACAAATCAATTTGTGCTGTCAATATAAATCAAAGTATTTCGATTACAAGTGACACCAAGGAATTTTGTAATATTCTGCATTTTTAAAATTGAAATATGCATATATTCTGTGGTTAATTGTAAAAATGGAAGAAGGCTAGAATTATTAGAGGTTATAATTTTTATTTTTTGAAATTATATTTTTGCTAGCATTTCCCAGAATTACACACACTTATATTCTGAATTTGATACTGAAGATTACTGAGTTTTATGTCTTTTTTTCCATCCTTGTTGATTTTAAAATTTTCCTAAAAGCCTATTTTCTGCTCTAAACTGTCTCCTGGACCATTGCATTTTAAATGTTTTGCAACCAGGGAGAGTATAATTGTAATAGGCAATTTATTTTTATGTCCCACAAAACTAACACATTTTCCAGAAATTAGATTGTTTTATTTTTTCAGGAGGATTTTTTCACATGTTCCTAAACATGGATGTGAAAGGGCCAACTTTTTCCCTCAGGTGTTAATATACACATAGAGACAGAGAGACAGAGAGAGCTATAGATATATAAGATGCCTTAAATTTTATTTGGAAAAGCATTTCTGCATCTAAGTGTAATTTATCCCTACTCTTTCTTGAGGGGACTTCTTTTGACACCCTTAGACTTCAGGTATTGTGTAAGTTACCATTTTTGTCACCTGCTTCACTGTTTTGTCCCAGTGAAAGTCTCAGAATTGCAACATCACATTTGCAATAACCCACAACTGTTCCTTCTGTAAGAACATAATCCTTCACAGTGTAAGTACTTCACCCCTCCATGAACAAACTTGAACAGCTGAAAGGTCTCACAGCAGCCAGCCTAGGTGTGGTTTGCAATTCTCTTTTGGCACTGTAACTTGTGTCACTAAAGCAGCTGACCTGTTTGTACAAAGCTCAGATATGCTCAAGTTAAAGTATGAAAGGCAGTTAGCTGGAAATCATGCTGACTGTCCTACACTCCAAGCTGTATATAATTTGATGTGTTTTATTGATTCTGTCCCAAGATATTCAGCATCTTCCTGAATTAACACCAATACTGTTAATTTGTTCTGTCCATAATCAAGATTAATATTTTTTCTTCCAGAACTCATCCTTCCTTTCGGAATTTTATTGGAGAAGAAATTAATTGGAGAATAAAAAATACGATGATAGGTTGCACAAAATAAGTGCATGTTTAAAAAAAAAAGCTATATGAGCTTCCAAAAAAGCAAAACAACTTTCATGGATATTGTCAGAGATGCATAGAATATGAGTAATATAAATGGAAGTATTCTACTCTTACTCATATCCTTACTAAATGAAGGATGAACACGAAAGCCTCAATCACAGGGAGAGCTGGATTCAGTGTCATGCAGGACAATACAAAATGTTGTCCATGTAAACAACAGGGCTGGCCAGTAAATACCAGCAGTATTAAGGGGAAAATTGTTTTAATGCTGTCAATGTCCACTCTACATCACATGTGTTGCTCTTTGGTGTTCATAGTCCATGTTTTAGTAAGACTTCAGCACATCTCAGGATCCTTGGAACAGACAAGGATTAGTGACATCAAAGACATTGACTTACAGTGGTGGAAAACTGGTGAAGTCTTGAAATTGACACATTCCCAGTTGAATAAATGTTGGTTGTCTTGCTTGGCAATGCTGTTTCTAGGCTGCTCTTATGAATTCAAACACAAAGGCTTTGAATTTCTGAGTCCGGAAAATGGGAGAGATCTGGGAACAATGAATCATGCAATTTTCTCCTGGTAATGCAAGCAGCAGAGAATTCCAGTTGGGACAAGTCTATAAAAATCCTGCCTGGAATAACACCAAACAGCCTCTATTAACTTCCCCAATTATTAAAATTCAATCTACATTAGTGGATGCTATTTGTTTTCTTTGTGCAGTGCTATTTCCCCTGCCTTTGTTGCTCATAGCCTTGAAGATCAGTCACATTTTACATATGTACACTGGACATTTATAGCTAAT